>OZ020612.1:44078363-44256113 GCA_963971575.1 Liopterus haemorrhoidalis | reverse complement strand
AAAATTATCATAAAATACAAATTATTAAAAGTTTGAAACAAAAAGTAATTTGTTGCATTCTTTGAGAAAACTATGAGAAAAGCTAGAAAAATGTAGAACACCAAAATGTAAATTTTATATGTCTGTCCTAGACAGACTTAAACCTTGACATCAAGAAACTTCATTTAAGATAACCGTAAAAGAAATAGCGAAATAAAAAGAAAAAGAATCCATTTTCTAATCTTGATGACAATTCCCTTCAATTGTAATTTTAGTTTCAGAGTTAATTTAATTTTATTAATTCCTACAATGGCACTACAATTTAGATAAAATTTATACTTTGTTCGTGATTAAAATAAATTCTTTATACAAACAAAAGTCAGGTAATTTTTCATATTAGATACTTTAATTTAAATTTGGTTTTTGATAAAAAAACGTGATGGGAAAGAGAAATAAAATGGAAAAGAACTTTCTTCCCATCCCTTTTTAAATGTAAAAAATTACTTTTTATTTTAAGTAGACTTCATACTTAAAATAGAAATGTGTATAATTTTCATTTTTAGAACACTCTCGATTGATGCTAGTATTTGGCCTGCAGTCTCAGTCAGATGCGTCTCTATCGTTCAACATCGTTACTCCCACGAAACGTTTGCCGCCAAGATACTTTTTTATAGGCTTTTGCTGTGCTGTCTATTGTACTCCGCTGGTTAGCTCGACCCATCTCGTCCACCCGTTGAGTTGTTGCATCATTCGCCATCTGAACGTGGAACCCAGTTCGGTGTTCGTCAACAACGTTTAAGCTCCTTTGAGAGAATTTCTCGACCCAGTTGTACATTGCTTTACGCGACAAACAATCTTCACAGTAAACAGGATACATTTCCTTGTGGATATCCTTTGCAGAAAGTCATTTTGCCCACAAAATTCAACAGCACGCTGCTCTTTCGTAGTATACTCTTCGAGCACGATCGACATTTTCACTCTGCCTGCGCACGTACACGGCAACTGTCACTTAAGTGTTATCAAACTGGATTGTGCTGCCACCTAATGACACTTTTACAAATAGCTCACTGCTATTCTTTCTGCTTTCCAACATCGGTTCGTGACCTAATTACTGACTTTCCCGCGTAATTTAAATATCAAGAGCAAGGTCAAAGCTGCGACCATAACCTTACTTTTACTATCCGATGCCATTTTACTAACGGTGGCCCATGTTCGTTATTTTTGCACTAGAATGCGCTTAATCGATACTTCGTTATTATGTTATGCATATACAAATGTCCATCAATTCTAAATGTTACATTCAGCATTGGTACCAGCGTTGGCCGACATTAGACACATCGTCTGTAGGCGCCTTTATATGCATATGCAAGTCTGCACCAACGTTTGTCAAGCCCCTTGTTTGTCAAGTTTGATAAAGATTGCATCGGAAGAGAACCTCGCCCAGCGGCAAGCGCAACGTACATTGGCTGTAATTTTGATGTGTTGTCCGTACACATCATACGCGGAGCTAAAAATATGTAAACACTGGTCATCACTTGCTACACCGTCTGTAGGTTCCTTCAGAAGATGGCGCTACCTGTCATACAGTGCGTGTGCTACAATGGATCTTCTGCGAGAAATATTTGTTGGATAAATCAAATTAACCACACTAGATTTCCACTTAGACAAAAGATGGAGAGACGACATCATTAAAACAACCGGATACGTCTGGCCCAGAATCGCTCAAGACAGGACAGAATGGAAGAACATAGAGGAGGCCTTTGCCCAGAGATTGGGATAATTTTTAGCTAATTATTATTATTATTAATTAATAGATTTCTCTTTACGGGGCTAGCTAATGATCTCGTCATTATTCCTGAGAATAACTATTGAAATGTACTAATAAGTTATGCAAAATATGGTTGAAAGAAAACAGTATTGCTTCGTGGCTAGAAGTAGTTTTATAATCCATGCCTAATTACTAAGTCTCGATAAATTATGTAATCATAAATAGAAAACCGCTTTATTTTAATTTGTATTTCCTCTACAAAAGAACATCGTTCGCATTCCTTTCTTCGTCTCGGTTTATAATACATTTTCATCATGTGAAAAGTCTTGTTTTGACAATTTTTTTTCATATAAATACTAAAATATTTCACTATAAAACATTAATTGAGCAAAACCATCTTAAGCTATAGTGCTGCGCATCAAATAACTAGTATTCTAAATTAAATTAAATTTTTAATAATGAAATTCTGAGTTTAAGACTTGACAAAAAGTAGATGGATTATTTTTTTGTTGCAGCGCTGAACAAGTAATTACTAAGAAAAATCTTTGTTTTTCTGTAAAATAAAGTTCACTCGACGTGCTTGTTAAAATTTCACACATTAATTCAGAAAATTCAAATCCTTAAATTAGAGTACATAAACATAAAGAAAATGTGAAAAAACTAGTTCTTTTGTGTTTTAATATAAAAAAGTTCACTTGAGTTTAAAAATGAGAAATTACGCATTTTTTAGTTACAAATAGTTTTTAAATTACTCTTCATATATAAAAGAGGCGCTGAAGTTGGTATATAATGATGTTTTTTATAAGCTTTTGATGTGGTTTAACTTAAAATCATATTTCAAAAAGAATTAGGAACAATCGTCTGGAGTAAAAATTACTGTAATAAGAGAAAAAAGGAAAAAAACACAGAAAATAAAAAAATTGCTGTCTGCTTATAAAATAGAAACTGATGTTATTCTGAACACAACTTGTTCACTTTAACTGCGCTGTCAAATTACGAGGTTGACCGATGTTAAAAATTCTGTTCTATAGCCTGTATGTTAACATCTATCGATATAGGTTATTGCTGTTACCCTAAGCCCGAGCTATATTTTTATATTTTTGATGCGATGCTGATATCTTTAAAGTACTGGATGACTCTGGCTTCTATGTCGATATTGTTGGCTAGCAGGTCCTTTAGGGTTGCTGGTAGGGAGTTGCTTGCTCTTTGTGTTTGGTACTCTTGGCAATCCAGAAGGATGTGTTCCACGGTTAGACGAGTGTTTCATGTACTGCATTGTGGTGGGTCGGTTCTTTAGAATAGTGTTCTTCAACCTTTTTGCACCTGCAGACCGGTGAAATATTTCACAGACCGGCTAAAAGCTAAGACACAAATAAAAACCAATATAGATAATATTTTATTATTATATAGTATTTAGTATATAGGTATATGTTATACAGTTATACAATTAAATTTTTTTAGTGCGACATCTGCTGCTGTATATTTGTTAGAAAATTTGATATACGTGGCTGCAGAGTTGTTTCTAAGAGACGAAACGCTGCTTTAACATCCATTCGATTTCTCTGTTTGGTTTTTATTATTGACATGGCTGAAAAAGTATTTTCGTACAGATAGGAAGTCTAAAAAATGACCAATAATTTGATAGCTTTATAACTCAAAGATGGATGTTCTTTTTCTAGCGATTTCCAAAAGTGATAGTACGATTTTATGTCTGGACACCAGAGTGACATCAGAAGACAACTCGATCAGCTTTTCTTTTTCATGAGAATCAAGTGCATATGTCTTTATATCTTCCAGGAATGGATTATTAATCCAGAGGTTACCTTTACGAGGATCCTCATTTTCAGGGAAATAATTATTAAAATTTTTAGCTAATGCTCTTAAATGTTGACTTATTATGTAGAATATGACTTTCTGGTTAACATCAGCAGCAATCAAAAATTCTTCTAAAAGTGGAAGCATTTCTATATATTTCTCTTGTAAGTGACTATATAGGTATGCTTAATTTTATAGTTTTAGGATGTCCTAAATTAGTCCTAGTTTTGTTCGAAATTTATCAACGATTTTCAACCAAACGATTTTTTTTTAAATTTTCTCAGTACGTTATTGGTGTCAGCAATACTTTTTGTATAGGTATGCTTAATTTCATAGATTTAGGATGTCCTAAATTAGTCCTAATTTTGTTCGAAATTTATCAACGATTTTCAACCAAAAGATTTTTTTTTAAATTTTTCTGAGTACGTTATTGGATTCAGCGATACTTTTTGTATAGGTATGCTTAATTTTATAGTTTTAGCATGTCCTAAATTAGTCCTAATTTTGTTAGAAATTTATCAACGATTTTCGACCAAACGATTATTTTTTCAATTTTTCTGATTACGTTATTGGACTCAGCGATACTTTTTATATAGGTATGCTTAATTTCACAGTTTTAGGATGTCCTAAATTAGTCTTAATTTTGTTCGAAATTTATCAACGATTTTCGACCAAAAGATTTTTTTTTTTTAATTTTTCTGAGTTCGTTATTGGATTCAGCGATACTTTTTGTATAGGTATGCTTAATTTCATAGTTTTAGGATGTCCTAAATCAGTCCTAATTTTGTTCGAAATTTATCAACGATTTTCGACCAAACGATTATTTTTTCAATTTTTCTGATTACGTTTTTGGACTCAGCGATACTTTTTATATAGGTATGCTTCATTTCACAGTTTTAGGATGTCCTAAATTAGTCTTAATTTTGTTCGAAATTTATCAACGATTTTCGACCAAACGATTTTTTTTTTTAATTTTCTGAGTACGTTGTTGGATTCAGCGATACTTTTTGTATAGGTATGCTTAATTTCATAGTTTAAGGATGTCCTAAATTATTCCTAACTTTGTTCGAAATTTATCAATAATTTTCGAGCAAACGAGATTTTTTAAAAAAATTTCAGAGTAAGTATTGGATTCAGCGATACTTTTTGTATAGGGATGCTTAATTTCATAGTTTTAGGATGTCCTAAATTATTCATAACTTTGTTCGAAATTTATCAACGATTTTCGACCAAACGAGATTTTTTTTTTAAATTTCATAGTAAGTATTGGATTCAGCGATACTTTTTGTATAGGTACGCTTAATTTCATAGTTTTAGGATGTCCTAAATTAGTCCTAATTTTGTTCGAAATTTATCAACGATTTTCGACCAAACAATTTTTTTTTTCAATTTTTTTAAGTACTGAACGCATCCATTTTATTTCTTAAAGTAAAAATATTTGTATATGACCCCTGCAGAGAAATATTAACTTTATTAAGCATACTGAATATGTCCGCCATGTAAGCAAGTTTTGACAGCATTCAAATGCACGGCAAAATCTGGAAACACAGTCTAAAGAAGTATGAAAAATGCCGCGAGAGTCGTTGTATTGGTGCTAGTAAATATTAAATAAATCATGGTTCGGACCAAAGTTAGCTTCTGCGTCGACTAAAAAATGTGCTATATACTCGTGAACAGAAGCATGCATCTACATGATTCGGTCGAAATTTTTCGCGGACCGGCTGGAATTTTCTGCGGACCACGGGTTGAAGAACACTGCTTTAGAATATATGTACGTGGGTGTACATAGTGTGCTCAAGTCTCAGTCTTGTTAGGATTACTTGCTCTCTTCTATTTGTACGGGAGGCCCATTTACCTACACGAGAAGTGATGATTCATTACTTCTCGTGATCGCTGAAGACGGAAACAGATTGTTGAGCAGTTTCCGAAACGTCCGAATTTATTTTTTATATTACTCTTGAAGTATTATATCTTTTTGATACTAATACTCATTATATTGTACTATTCTAGCCTAGTACTATCAGCAATGACAAACGTCCAAAATAAAAGTGTCTGCATTAATATTGGACCATTGCAAAATAATTTCAAAGATATTATATAGCCAGTCTTTCATTTTTCCTATTCCTATTGATACGTTACGGTACACTTCTTCCCAACTGTCTCCTTCGAATATAATGGCTGTGTCGTCAGCATAAGAGAATATTGTACCTTTAATGGAAAGCTTGCAAACGTAGTTTACATAAATAAGAATTAATATTGGCGATAATATTGTTCCCTGGGGTGCTCCTGTTTTAATCAGTAGAGATTGGCTGATTTCATTATTTACTTTTACAGCTTGGTATCTATCTGTAAGATAATTTTTCTCGGATTCCTATAAGTTTTAATTTTTTAATCAGTAATTTATGTGATATAGTGTCAAAGGCCTTAGTAAGGTCTAAAAAATACAGCTAGACTCTTTTTATTATTATTTGCGTTTTTATTAATGTGTTGTGTTAGGTTTAGAATTGCTTCTTCTGTATTTGACCCTTCCATGAACCCATATTGATTTTTTTAAATTATTTAGGTTTGTTCAAAAAATTTAATAATCGTGTTTTTATTGTTTTTTCTAAAATTTTGGCGAACATATTGAACTGGCTAATTGGTCTGTAATTGTTAACGTCTGTTTTACTCCCACCCTTATGTACAGGTGTAATAATTGATTGTTTGAAGTAGGAATAGAAGCCGTTGCGAGTACTAAATTAATTATATATGTCATTGGAGTATTTTTAATTGTTATAGCTTGTATCTTGTCTGGTCCTCGAACATTATTTGTTTTCAATTTATTTATGTAATCAATTATTTCGTTTTCATTATTAGGAAATAAGAACATAGTTTTTGATTTTTCGGCCCTAATTTTTCCTTTTTTTTAGAACTAATACGACTAGCTAAGTTTTCCCTACGTTTATGAAGTAGTTATTAATTGTTTCAGCTATATCTAGATGGTTTGCTCCTTGCCTTTGATTCCTCTATGTGAAGGTATCCACATAAGGTTGAGTTTCTTGCTCTCGTGAATAGCTTCATGAATCGTTTCCTTGATTTTCTCAGCGACAGGATTGGCGGCATGTTCTTGTTGGACGGATTGGATTGGACATGTTTATTATGCAGTTTAGTTTTGTGTCTATTATGGACCATAATAGACACAGGTAGTTTTCAGTTCAGACATTTTCATACTTTTGGTATAAAAATTGAATGAAGTGAAGTGAAGTGAAGTGAATGAATGAAGTGAATGAATTTGTAACTTACTGAACAATAGCATAAACAATCAAATCTATTATAACGATTAAACTTATTGAGGAAACTACTATTCTCCATTTGTAATAAGGAATTATTTCGCAGAGACGATCAAAAAGTGGTCAATTTAAGCACGTGTTTACCTTATGCAGATGGTCGCATAAGTAGGATTTAAACTATACAACAGACCAGTGGCGGCTCGTGACTTTTTGGGACTCGGAGCTGCAAATTATAATACAAGGATAGGTTTAGGTGTTTAACCACAACGTTTTATCATATAAGACTCTGTTGAATTGCCTCTTATAACTATAATTTTAGCTTTTTGCACTTTCCGAAATATTTAAATTTGGTGTGTCGCTCCAATTTTTTAATATCAATTTTTTTCTTCTAACGTTCGTCTGTTAAATGGAATTTCCAACAATGATTTGACAGTATTCATGTTTTAAACCTATTGTTTTATAATCTAAAATACGAAACGTATTTGTTAAGCTAAGATAGTTATATAAATTTAAAAGAAAAAGTTAGAAAATACTAATTATTAATACCTACCTAAACAATAAATTTTTAGAGTTAATATAAGTATAGCGATTTCAGTTACGACTTAAATAAATACATTCAATAATTTCATAGTACTGTGATCACTGTTATTGTGACGCTAACAGCATTCTAGCTCCAATCCTTACCAGTTTATCACTACTGCCTACGCACCGCTACCCCTTTACAAGCCAACATTTGCACTTTCCTTGACGCTAGGATATAAGCAGCGCGACGTAGACTTATTCAAAGGAAACTTGTAAATATTTATGAGACAACAGCATTCATTGTTCAAAATATATTAAAAAAAATATTTTTACACCACAATTACTATGTCAAATACATTTTGAGTTCAAAAATAGATTATTTTTTTATTATTTTCAAGTAAGAACTGCAGCTTCGCAGCGCGTACTCAGGAGCCGCCACTGCAACAGACGATATAGTTAGATGCATAATTATGACTGAAATGCCGCCTACCAAAGATTTGTAACTTTGTTAACCACTATCATATTGATATTCTCATTTTGTTCTGGTGCTTAGTTTCACGAGATGTTTGATACAAGTATCATCTTATTTGTGTAGTAATCTAATATCTTTGTTTACAAAAAGTTAGCTAATATTACCTAATCTACTATAAACTTCGGTAAAGTTTGGCACAACTGTGTGGTTAGCATATAGGATTATGCTCTTTTAATTATTAACGAACATTACCTAGCTCGCATGCACCAAACTAAATTTCCGGTAAATGTAAGTTACAATATTATAATGAAATTTAATTTTCTTGTGCATTGTGTACACCTAACTTAAGGTATTCTATATTCTATCTCTTTCTCTCTTTGGTTATTTCTCTTTCTCTTCCCATGGGCACTGCCAATTGGCCAATTATTATTCTCTTAAATATCTGGACTATGCAGGTAGCCCAAAATCTAGTGATAAATTAATTTTATATAACTAGCAGAACCGTTGCCAACAACATTGGCTAACTGATATCGAATAAAAATCAATATAACCAAGAATCAATTATTAAAATTTGCATGATTCTGCGTATATTAACAAAACAAAAACGTTTCTTGATTATACCTAGGAAATCCTAAAAAGCTGCTTAATGTGTGTCGTTTAAAAATAAATATCGGGTCGGGGACGGCCCGCGGGCTATATGCTGGACATCAATGGTATAGCTGTTTCTGATTATACCTAGGAAATCCTAAAAAGCCGCTCAATGCGTGTCATTTAAAAATTAGTATCGGACCGGATAAGGCCCGCGGGCCATATGCTGGACATGAATGGTATAGTTGTTTCTGATTATACCTAGGAAATCCTAAAAAGCTGATTAATGCGTGTCGTTTAAAAATAAGTATCGGGCCAGACACGGCCCGCGGGCATAACGTTAATTGAGACAACATTCTATAATTAAGCCAAGGTATATACTGACTGGAGAGCTAAGAGCTATATTCTCGCTAAGGCTAAACACTTAGGTCCGGTTTCTGAAAGCTTAGTTAACTATAACCAAATAGTTAGAAAATAGTTGCCATGGTTACTTAAGGGATTGTTACATTGTAATCGAGTTTAATCAAAAGATTAAACTCTGCTAAGCTTTCAGAAACCGGCCCATAGTGAAGCAGAGAGCAAAGCAGCGATGAAAGCGGAGAGCAAAGCGGCGAAATTAAATAAATGAATTCCTGTTAACACGCGCATAGTGGAGCATACTGCAGCGAGGTTATATCGTTGTTATAGTCGAGCAAAGCGACGCGTTCAAACAATTTTGATTTCTCTGCCATCATCGTTGCTAAAATAGTTGTTTAAAATTGATATTGAGGCATTTACAAGTAGTTCTCATTTATAAGAGGTATTTATAGTAGGTTCCGAATGAAATTTGTCCATTTTCTACCAATTTATGTTGAATTTTTTCCAAAATATAATCAAACGTTGAAATACTTAGAAAATAAGAATGAAACTTTTCTGGATGTTCGCGGAGTTGCATATAGAAATGATGAAATTCACCATGTATATGTCTACTTTTATTTATTCTGTGAACATTGCACCTTCTAGTGTGTTTATTTTTATTTTTTAGTAAATACCAAATTTTCAGGGAAGAGTTTTCTGTAAGTAAAAAATCCATTACAATTTTGTGAACTTTCTGCTCGATTTTAAACGCGTCACTATGTGTAGACACTCTTTTATAAGCGCGACATTCTTTCGCTGTTTTACTCTCCGCTTTCATAGCTGCTTTGCTCTCTGCTTCACTTAATGCTTAGCCTAAGTGAGCTGTTGTCGGAGAACGTCGCTCTGAATGGTGGGGAACGACCGACCACACACCTCAAGCCCCGCTAGCTCCAAGGAACTTAGCGTTACGAGGATACACAGAAATTATGGTTTTTATATATATAATCGAAGGAAATAGCATTATGTGCCTCATACGCCTATTAGGTCACAAGCGTTGAGAACCAGTTATTTATTACTTAGATGAGTAGATATATTATGTTGAGCATAAGAAATGATATAACTGAGTGAGATATTAAAAGCAAATAGCTTTCGATGCATAATTCAAATCTGTGGTAACATGTTGTGATCCCTTGCTACGGTTCGTAGACCTCGCCACTCGAGTTCTCTGCAAACCTATCAAAGCCAACACTAGCGTTATGTAAATGACTTTGATTATAGAGACCCATTTGGGAATTGGGTTTCTTCCATTACCTGCAAGACGCAAGACGCTGCTGGTCGGAGCAGTCACTGAGACACCGATCTGCACTCTCAATCTTCAATACTCCGGGCTTAGAATTACACAAGATAAATATATGTCACGACATTAACTAGTATATTTACCTGCTTGTACTTTTAGTTAAATTAAGGGAGATTTTCTTGTTAAAATGTCGATGAACCTATGTTCCTTGCTATTGATTTTTTTCTATTGTCTTTTTTCATGTTAAAACCACGAATTCTTATTATTGATAGTCATAAACATAAAATATGAATCTTGAATTAGATGAGTTATGTCTGTAATTTATTATATTTTCAGAAAGTAATGGGATTCGGACTGGTTAGATATTAAAACAATATTTTAATTTCGCTAACATTTTGATTTATATTTTAAATCGTCATCAGTGCTTAGTTAAATAGTCATTAAATAAAATAAATAGTCATTAAATACAGTTGCAAATTAAAATGTGACTTTACAGTTATGTAAGGTATAGATAATAAGGGAGATATTTCAAAATTTAGCTTTAGGGTGTCCTCCCGTAACTCTCCAATTATTCATCTAAATGAATAAATACATGGAAACAATATATTTATGTTTTATTTATAAACCTATTTATCATATACACATTTCTATTAAGCAAATAATAAGGGAGATATTTTAAGGTTTTTACTAAACAGTTTTAACCCCGAAAATTTGAATAATAAGGGGGTAGAATAAAAATTTTGAAATGCCTTATAGCCTATCTTCGAATCCTGGCTTTACTCTATCATCATACCAAATTACGTGGAAATATGTTTAGCCGTTTTTACGTGAATCTCGGACGGACAGACAGACAGAACTGATTTGTTGCAGATATTGTCTTATAATCTGAAACGTGGAAAACCCAAATATGAGGCCGAAAAAATAAAAAAAGAACAGATATAGCATTTAATTTTATTAATACACTTTGTACCTTTTCTTATGTATGTATCAATGAATTATAATAAATGTTTTTATTATTATTATTATTATTATGCTCTTCTTCCACAGAAATTTGTTTCTGGTTTCCGAATAACAAAGTATCCTTCAGTATTATTATTATTATGGGGTTTTTCAGCAACCTTTTGAGCCGCGTCATATTATTATTATTATTATTATTATTATATAAATGATAGATAAGAAGTATTAGTTTACAAATATATTTTAAAAAAGGGGTCATGCTCCCATTCCATCGGCTCGGCTTATTTGTGGACTGTGTTTTTTTTTACTTTTTTTGTCGCAAATGTCTAAATTTTAGATCGCTACTCAAAAGTGACTATATATTTGAGATCTAGGCTTTTTTTGATTCCCATTTTAGCCAAAATATATTTTTAGGCTAATTTTGGGGTGAGGATTATGAAAGAAATATTTAAAAAATTCATGCTATCCTAGTTTCTGAGTTAGAGCCGATTTGGGATAGTTTTTTGCCTATAAATCCAAAACTTTTGCCCATACTTCAATAGACCCAATTTTGTTGATCTATGACCAAAAATACATATTCATACCAATTTTCAATAAAGTCAGACAAAATTTTTTGCTTAAAAATTTAGATTACTGCCCATACAAAATTTAATAATTGGTTTATTAAATCCCAAAAAAAATTTTATACTAAACAATATAGGAGAATTTGAAAAATTCCAATCGCAGATTTCTATCCCTAACCATCTTTAGGGTTTTGTAGGTATGACCAAAAAACCCTTATACCGTCATTTTGTCGTCTGTCTGTCTGTCTGTCTGTCTGTCTGTCTGTCTGTCTGTCTGTTCGGTAAAAATTGTAGCCAAACGGCTAAACCTAGAGAGTTGAAATTTGGCATGCTTATACAACTCTTTGACCCGCACATAGGAAAAATACTAAAACATTTAAAAAACATATCCCCCTAAAAATATAAACAAATATGTGCTCATCGAAAAAAAATATATTTTTTTTAAATTCTGAGTAGGGTATCAAATGAAAGCCCTTAGTACATGGATTAACGATCAAAATTTTATTTTTGCAAAATAAATTATTTTGACGCTATTTTTGTCAAAATTGTGCAAAAAAATTTTTGTCCCACACCCTGTAGCTCAGATGGTTTAAACTAAAAATCTGAAAAAATTCTAAGTAATGTACATTGGTGTGAACCGGAATAGTACAACAGGAATTTTTGATCAGATTATGTTTTCGGAAAATAACGCATTTTTTGTGTTTTTTGGTTGACGATGCATATAGCTTATACTCATGTAACACGCTGAGTTGTTAAGCGTGTGGTGGTCTAGAGGCTATGTTGCGCGCCAACTATACAGATTTGTTATACACGACGCAGGTTCGTTCCTAGCTTGTGGAGTCAATTTTTTTTTTGTTTTTTTTTTTTTAATTTTTATTTTGTTTAAATTAATTTGTTAAAATTCTAGTTATATTTTAGCAAATTTTGAATTTAATTTTCAAGAGCGTAAATTTAATAACCAATTGGAATTATATTTTCATTCTATTAGTCATTTATACGAAACCAGAGGGGCGGAGCGTATGATTTAAGACAACCAATGAAAGCCATAGGCGCAATTTTCAAAATCTTAATGAACCTTGTTATATAAAAAAAATACTGCACTTATTTAGAAACCTAAATAATGATATTAGGTATTCGAATTAAAATTAACAAAAAAATATTTTAACATAAAATTTGTTTTTAAAGCTCTGAGATTAACAGACGATAAATTATTTTAAAAAGATCGTTCATTTTGCCGTGGTTACTACAAAGCAAAATTTGTCCTACACACTCAGCATGCCGCCTTCACTTATTATATACCTGCAAAACCCTGCAATGTGTGAAAATTCACACTTCACATCAATTTTTTAATTAGATTTTATCAAAATTCGAATCGCAGATTTCTATCCCTAACCATTTTTTAATTAGATTTTATCAAAATTTTCAAAAAAAATAAAAGATATTTAAATTTTGTTTTGTTTCAAAATATAGTTGTAAGTCAATTAGGACCTCAAAATTTCAAAAATTTCAACCGCAGGTCTTTATCTCATTCCGTTTTTGAGATACCATTCGAAGATAAAAATTTCTATAAACCGCGCCATTTTAAAATTAGCCATAATTTTAAAATACGCTAAACGAATAAAGCCTTTATTTTTTCTAGAATAAATGAACTACGAGGAATCCAAAAATTCTAACTTCAGGACGTTTTATCTAACCGAGTTGTGATATTTTTATAATTCACAATTTTCCCAAATGTTGTAAGCTATGCCCCAATTTTTTTTTTTAGACTAAATAAACTACGGTTCAATTTGAGAATTGTGCTCAAGTTGAATCAATATAAAGATGATTCAAAAGCTAGTCATTAACAGAAAGAACTCCAAAATACCGCAAGAAAAACTGTCAACGGTTAAATGAAAGAAGAACTATCTGGATTACTGTAAGAAAAAATGAAGGTTATAACTTTAGTTTTATTACCTGCATTTTCCAAGAACATACATAATATTTAACTGACCTTACGCAATGTAATTACTTGTCTTTAATTAAGTAGGTCGCTAGAGATTTAAATATAAAAGAAATACAGAGCCGGTGGGAATTTATCTAGTAATCAGACAGACTTGATTTATTTACTTTGCTACTAATTAACAACAAATAAATAGTGAATCTAACAATTTAAGACGTTATGTAACATTGCAAAATAAACTCCATTTTAAAAGGATCCTGCATTGTTCACGTAAGGCAAATTTGCAAGCATAAATATTTCACAAATACATGAATTAAAAAAATACAATTGAAACAAAATTTATTTATAATTCACGAGACTACTTTAAACAAATATATATCTCTTTCACACAGTTCTATGTAAAATTAAGACTAAAATTAAGCTTACCATAATTATGAAACTCTAAACCGGGACAAGAACGGGAGCTATGGCAAAAGAAAAAATTTAACCACAAAAAATTGTTTTATTATTAAGTCTTACAAAAGAAATATGCAGATGGTCTGCTGCAGCAGAAAGTTAATTATTTTATTTATTGTACCAGTACAACAAATATTTTTAAGAGCAGGTTCTAATTTAGAAAATGTTGTTGCTATACCAATATAATTCAATATTCATTTAGTCAATAATCGGGATTTATGAAAATGATTTAAAAAATAGTTTTGTTTCTCTAGTTATAGCCGATAGTGTGTGCATATATGTGTTTCTATATTGTACATAGAAGCACATTCTACATAACAATGACTTACATTATAAAATTAACAAAAATTTCTACAAATATCTTTCCAGTCGCTCCAATTTTGGTCTGCATATAGTCCAAGCACTAAAGTCCACACTATAACACACTATTTCAAGTATTTTCTGCACTTTTATCACTTAAAAATAACTAAAAACGTCAGAAAAAAATGAAGACGCCACTTGCAAAAATCACGTATCACTACATATCAAGATGGCTAATCCTGATAAAGCTCATTAAGGAATATAGTCATTAACAATTAATAAATAAGGAACAGAATTGCTTAAAATAATTCTTTATGAGAATAAACACATATATTAATATTTTATCAATAGTATACAGGTGGTTGAAATTGAACTACCGGGCCCAATATACTATTTTTTATTATTGAAGATGAAGTATAACGTTAAATTTGGAAGTTACTTGGTACTACATGATCTAAAAAAGTTTATATTTGCTTACTTTGTATCTTTATATAAATAGTTATACATTTTGATTGAGTATTTATTAAAATTTCAGAGCTATAGCGTTGGAGACACGGCCTATATGGTAAAATGGGCGGACAGAGGTGATAATAGGATGACTTTTGGGCTAGCAATGATAATTTTGAGATCTCAGAAAGGGATGAAAATTACTATTGGAAGTATAATGGAGTTATCTCTCGAGAATTTTATACAGGTTAATTTTTTTATTTACGGGTTCATTTGGAGGGGTAAGGTGTCCCCCCCGGGCATTATGACCTTAAGGCCCGGTCTTTCCACCTTCATTTAAACCACTTGGTAACTATCCGACAGATAATGTTATCTGGAACTTTATCTTCTGAATAAATGTCATTACCAAGCAGTGAATTCAATACATCAGTCTCATTATCCGTTAGATAACTATCCGATAGATACATTTGTATTGAAAGACGGGATGACATTTATTCAGCACAGAAAGTATCATATAACCTTATCTGTCAGATAGTTACCTGGAGCAGTGTTTCCCAACTGCCGGTCCTGTATATATATATATATAGAGCGAACCTAGAATTCTGGGTAGCTAGTGAGTATGTTAACCATTACACCGTGATACGTCTTCTAGTCGAGTGTGTTAAGTAACTATAACTTTTGTAAATCGTCATCCAAAAAACACAAAAAATGCGTTCTTTTCCGAAAAGATATTCTGATTAAAAATTCCTGTTGTACTATTCCGGTTCACACCAATGTACATTATTTAGAATTCTTTCAGATTTTTGGTTTAAACCATCTGGGCTACAGGGTGTGTGACAAATTTTTTTTGCACAATTTTGGCGAAAATCGCATCAAAATAATTAATTTTGCAAAAAAACAAAATTTTGATCGTTAATCCACGTATTAAGGGCTTTCATTTTATACCCTACTCAGAATATAAGAAAAAAAATATTATTTTTTTCGATGAGCACATATTTGTTTATATTTTTAGGGGGTTATGTTTTTTAGATGTTTTAGTCTTTTTCCTATGTGCGGGTCAAAGAGTTGTATAAGCATGCCAAATATCAACTCTCTAGGTTGAGCCATTTGGCTACAATTTTTACCGAACAGACAGACAGACAGACAGACGACAAAATGATGGTATAAGGGCTTTTTGGTCATACCTACAAAACCCTAAAAACTGTTGTATGTACAGTCTGACGCGTCGCCCGCAGTGGTGTCATCCTGTGCGGTAATTTATGATGTCACTCCTCCCTCGAAAAAATGAGCTTTCATATTTTAATACGCTCAAGGCTGAGTTGACCTGTGAGTTGAGTTGCATAGTGCAGAAAAATGAAAATTTCACAATATTTTTATTGTTTACTAGCTAGTTAATTTATACTTCCAGCACTTGTTACGTAAATAAAAAAATTATGAATATTAATTAGAGATTATAAACCACAACAACAATGTTTTATTTAGTAAAATTTCCATTTGTTTATTTATTTTTTGTTGGTACAGTATTAAAGTTTGTTTTGTTATTTTTTACAGATATTTTTTGTAACGCGCTAACCCAAAAATGATATTTCTGGCAAAGTGATATAAATGGAAGCAGTTAAAATGTAATGAGCTAATTTAATAAAGGAAGGGACATAATTTGGGAAAGAGCTTAATGCCAAGGTACACATTAATTTTTTTCTGAAATCCTGAAATTATATAAATGTAATATTTAAATTTTAGGTTATCTTCACACATATAATTGATAACTATCTATACAAAAGTGTATATTAACAACAATTATTAAGCAAAAACCATATAATAATAAATTATATATAATTAAATTTATATCAAATCCTTTCGGCTTTGAAAGAATTGGTTTACATACTATAACATTTATATATACTATTCTATGATACATAATAATTCATTTGGTTCTTCTTTCCAAGACTCCTTTCATCCAGGCTCATCGGGGAGAGGCCCCGAGTCATCTAGTACAGCGTTTCTCAACCGGGGGGCCGCGAAGTAATATAAAACCGAAGCATGGAATTATAATAGAAAAACGCCCAATTTTGCAAAATATATTCTATATATATTATATATATATATATAGAAGAGTAGCGAGGGAGGGATCTCAAGGTGTATCAAGATAGAGGAAACACGATTTTTCTCGAAAAGACGATGTGTGAGCAAGTTGGGAAAAAATTTTGGTGACCAGAGTTTACCCAAATAATTGGATGGCAGTATTTAAATTTTCGGAATAAACCGGAAGTACAGAATATCAAGGACAATTTCGATTTTTTATATAGGAACGTATGGCGTGTTGGGTATAATTGGATAAAACTTTTGAAAAAAAAAAACAACTTTTACATAAACATGTTTTTAATATCTGTTACGATTGCCTATAATGGCTTGCAAGTATTTTTATTTACAAGTGTTCCATTGCTCCAAGTTGCTTTCCATTTTGAACACTTTCGCATCCTTACTCTTTAGCTAACAGTAGCTCGGAGCATAACAAAAAATATTGCAAGTTCAAGTCGTACCTACTTGAAAGTACTTGAAGTACCTCCAACGCGAACCGTTTTAATTAGTTTAAATTAGTTGTCAAAATAAGTATAATTTATTTTATTTAAGTTTAAAAGGTATATTTTAATGAATATAATTGTCATTTATTTATGAATATATCTTGCAAAATTGAGCGTTTTTCTATTATAATTCCATGCTTCGGTTTTATATGACTTCGCGGCCCCCCGGTTGAGAAACGCTGTACTAGACGACTCGGGGCCTCTCCCCGGTGAGCCTGGATGAAAGGAGTCTTGGAAAGAAGAACCAAATGAATTATTATGTATCATAGAATAGTATATATAAATGTTATAGTATGTAAACCAATTCTTTCAAAGCCGAAAGGATTTGATATAAATTTAATTATATATAATTTATTATTATATGATTTTTGCTTAATAATTGTTGTTAATATACACTTTTGTATAGATAGTTATCAATTATATGTGTGAAGAACATCTAACCTAAAATTTAAATACAAGGTGTCTCAAAAGAAATTTTATATTTAGTGGATCGATTAAAAAAAAAGTAAGCCGTATATAGAAAAAATGTTTATTAATTATTAAAATACACTTTTTGGGGATTTATTTCTTTAAAATAATATCGTCTAAATGTAGACCCTCGCGTTCTCGGCACTCATTTAATCGAACAGTAAAATTACTTGTGACGTCTCGGCAGGTGGACTCAGAGATGGCTGCCATTTCGTGACGGATATTTTCTTTCAAATGCGCCAGTGAAGTCGGTTTATTGGCGTAAACTTTAGATTTAAGATAACCCCATAGGAAAACGTCCATAGGGGTTAAATCTGGACTGCGTGGAGGCCAATTTATGTCACCTCTCCGGGAGATCAATTTGCCTGAGAAAATTTCACGAACACGTGGGAGAGACATATTGGACGTGTGTGAAGTTGCTCCGTCCTGTTGGAACCATGTTCTTTGGTTATAGCCAGGAAAGTTTTGCAGTTCAGGTACCAAGAAGTTGTCTAACATCTCCACATAACGCTCTGAATTCACTGTAACTGCACGCCCCCTTTCGTCTTCAAAAAAGTAAGGGCCGATAATTCCTCGCGCCGACATCGCAGCCTATACGGTCACTTTAGGCGAATGTAGGGGTTTTTGATGTTTGCGTTTCGGATTCGTTGCACTCCAGTAGCGGCAGTTCTGCTTATTTACGTGGCCATTAAGATGAAAATGAGCTTCATCCGAAAACAAAATGTTGGTAAACGTTGAAAATCGCTCAATCACCTGATTTACGAAATTAAGCCTCTGACTGGCATCTTGGGGCTTTAATTCTTGCACCAATTGAATTTTGTAGGGGTGCAGCTTTAGGTCTTTGTGCATAATGCGATGTAATGATGATCTATGCACATTTAAAGCACTTGCGCGCTTCCAAATTGAAAGGTTCGGGTCGTCACGAACAGACTGATTAACATTCTCCACGTTTTCTACCGTTCTTGATGACCTAGGTCGCCCGGATTTTGATTTATCCAGCGTTGTACCAGTCTCTTCAAACTTTTTAACCCAATGTCGAATTAGAGGAATGGTTGGCGCAACATTTAAGTGGCGAAAACCTCGAATACTGCAGAATTTTCTACGCGCTACAGTCGCCGAATCACCGTTTTTGTAAAACTCTCGCACGCATAACGCGCGGTCTGCTCCCGAGAAACGCTCCATAGCGACTCAATTCCCAAGAGCCAGGCTACCGATTGACATAACCCCCGCGCCCCTCGGATACGTTGCGTTCACGCAGTAAGCTAAATAAATATAAAATTTCTTTGAGACACCTTGTACAAGGTGTCTCAAAAGAAATTTTATATTTATTTAGCTTACTGCGTGAACGCAACGTATCCGAGGGGCGCGGGGGTTATGTCTATCGGTAGCCTGGCCCTTGGGAATTGAGTCGCTATGGAGCGTTTCTCGGGAGCAGACCGCGCGTTATGCGTGCGAGAGTTTTACAAAAACGGTGATTCGGCGACTGTAGCGCGTAGAAAATTCTGCAGTATTCGAGGTTTTCGCCACTTAAATTATGCGCCAAGCATTCCTATCATTCGACATTGGGTTAAAAAGTTTGAAGAGACTGGTACAACGCTGGATAAATCAAAATCCGGGCGACCTAGGTCATCAAGAACGGTAGAAAACGTGGAGAATGTTAATCAGTCTGTTCGTGACGACCCGAACCTTTCAATTCGGAAGCGCGCAAGTGCTTTAAATGTGCATAGATCATCACTACATCGCATTATGCACAAAGACCTAAAGCTGCACCCCTACAAAATTCAATTGGTGCAAGAATTAAAGCCCCAAGATGCCAGTCAGAGGCTTAATTTCGTAAATCAGGTGATTGAGCGATTTTCAACGTTTACCAACATTTTGTTTTCAGATGAAGCTCATTTTCATCTTAATGGCCACGTAAATAAGCAGAACTACCGCTACTGGAGTGCAACGAATCCGAAACGCAAACATCAGAAACCCCTACATTCGCCTAAAGTGACCGTATGGGCTGCGATGTCGGCGCGAGGAATTATCGGCCCTTACTTTTTTGAAGACGAAAGGGGGCGTGCAGTTACAGTGAATTCAGAGCGTTATGTGGAGATGTTAGACAACTTCTTGGTACCTGAACTGCAAAACTTTCCTGGCTATAACCAAAGAACATGGTTCCAATAGGACGGAGCAACTTCACACACGTCCAATATGTCTCTGCCACGTGTTCGTGAAATTTTCTCAGGCAAATTGATCTCCCGGAGAGGTGACATAAATTGGCCTCCACGCAGTCCAGATTTAACCCCTATGGACTTTTTCCTATGGGGTTATCTTAAATCTAAAGTTTACGCTAATAAACCGACTTCACTGGCGCATTTGAAAGAAAATATCCGTCACGAAATGGCAGCCATCCCTGAGTCCACCTGCCGAGACGTCATAAGTAATTTTACTGTTCGATTAAATGAGTGCCGAGAACGCGAGGGTCTACATTTAGACGATATTATTTTTAAGAAATAAATCCCCAAAAAGTGTATTTTAATAATTAATAAACATTTTTTCTATATACGGCTTACTTTTTATTTTAATCGATCCACTAAATATAAAATTTCTTTTGAGACACCTTGTATTACATTTATATAATTTCAGGATTTCAGAAAAATATTAATGTGTACCTTGGCATTGAAGCTCTTTCCCAAATTATGTCCCTTTCTTTATTAAATTAGCTCATTACATTTTAACTGCTTCCATTTATATCACTTTGCCAGAAATATCATTTTTGCGTTAGCGGGTATCTGTAAAATATCTGTAAAAAATAACAAAACAAACTTTAATACTGTACCAACAAAAAATAAATTAACAAATGGAAATTTTACTAAATAAAACATTGTTGTTCTGGTTTATAATCCCAACTGTATAATTAATATTCATAATTTTTTTATTTACGTAACAAGTGTTGGAAGTATAAAATTAACTAGCTAATAAACAATAAAAATATTGTGAAATTTTCATTTTTCTGCACTATGCAACTCAACTCACAGGTCAACTCAGCCTTGAGCGTATTAAAATATGAAAGCTCATTTTTTGGAGGGAGGAGTGACATCATAAATTACCGCACAGGATGACACCACTGCGGGCGACGCATCAGATTGTACATACAACAGTTTTTAGGGTTTTGTAGGTATGACCAAAAAACCCTTATACCATCATTTTGTCGTCTGTCTGTCTGTCTGTCTGTTCGGTAAAAATTGTAGCCAAATGGCTCAACCTAGAGAGTTGATATTTGGCATGCTTATACAACTCTTTAACCCGCACATAGGAAAAGGACTAAAACATCTAAAAAACATAACCCCCTAAAAATATAAACAAATATGTGCTCATCGAAAAAAATTATATTTTTTTTCTTATATTCTGAGTAGGGTATAAAATGAAAGCCCTTAATACGTGGATTAACGATCAAAATTTTGTTTTTTTGCAAAATTAATTATTTTGATGCGATTTTCGCCAAAATTGTGCAAAAAAAATTTGTCACACACCTGTAGCCCAGATGGTTTAAACCAAAAATCTGAAAGAATTCTAAATAATGTACATTGGTGTGAACCGGAATAGTACAACAGGAATTTTTAATCAGAATA
The DNA here is from genome assembly GCA_963971575.1 of Liopterus haemorrhoidalis. Taxonomy (NCBI): domain Eukaryota; kingdom Metazoa; phylum Arthropoda; class Insecta; order Coleoptera; family Dytiscidae; genus Liopterus; species Liopterus haemorrhoidalis. The sequence goes on along the minus strand of OZ020612.1, from coordinate 44,234,738 downwards.
TCTTTTCGGAAAAGAACGCATTTTTTGTGTTTTTTGGATGACGATTTACAAAAGTTATAGTTACTTAACACACTCGACTAGAAGACGTATCACGGTGTAATGGTTAACATACTCACTAGCTACCCAGTATTCTAGGTTCGCTCCCGGTCAGAGGCGAATTTTTATTTTCTTTAAATTATTTTGTCAAAATTTTAGTTATATTTTGGCAAATGTTGCATTTATTTTTTAAGAGCGTAAATTTAATAACCAGTTGGAATGTTGGAAACATATTTTCATTCTATGTGTCATGTATATGAAACCAACGGGGCGGATTATATGACAACCAATGGAAGCCATAGGCGCAATTATCAAAATCTTAATGAACCTTACTATATAAAAAAATACAGCACATATTTAGAAACCTAAGTATCTAATACCAGTATCCGAATTAAAATAAACAAAAAAATATTTTAACATAAAATTTGTTTTTAAAGATCTTAGATTAACAGACGATAAATTATTTTAAAAATATCGTTCATTTCGTCGTGATTACTACAAAGCAAAATTTGTCCTACACTCAGCATACCGCCTTCACTTATTATATACCTGCGACCCTGAAATGTGTGAAAATTCACACTTCACATCAATTTTTTTATAAATTACTTTTATAGCGCATTTTAATATTTACCTTATCCTACGATCTTTTTCTTTGAAGGATATATGAAATTCGCATCACAATATCTTTGTATAAACTGACCTGCTACGTCTGAAGATTTGTCAATTTCCTCCAGATCAAAGAGTATGACTGGCATACAATAATACCGTAATCTCACACCTTGGAAATTTTTTGTCAATTCAAATTTTTTACCAATACTGTCTACTTGAACTGTCTACAGAAAATCCTGATTCTATCTTCACATAGAAAAAATAGAATATATCATAACATATCCAAATCCTTTTGACTGTAACAGACATAATTTTTCAATTTTTTTAAGAAAAAGTCTTATCGATTTAATATTTTAAAATTTATGAGGGTAATAAATACAAATAACAGCTTAAGAGTAAGTAAAAACATTTCCTGTCAAGTATACAACGAGATAAGCATTTACTGCTAGAAAATTCATGGAATCCTTAGATTTTCGCAACCAACGGTGTCGACTTGATCAGTTTATCCCCCAGCGTATAATGCTACTCGCAGACACGTTTCTGTATAAGTGCAAAGGGATAAACGATTTAAAAATACCTTTAAAACATGATTTTATATCTATCATAAATAAAAATAAAAATTTAAATCTGTTACAAGAAAAAATAAATGAATAATTATATAGCGCTGTAGGTGAAAAAACAGAACTTCTCTATCCTACGTTCCAGTTAGACTGTGGGAACTTTTATTTTTTATAAATAACATTGATTATTTATTAACCACCTCCTTCGAATTTTTATCTTACGAATTTGTGCAGTCTGGGTTCAACTCAGCCTTCAGTATTTAATATTTGAAATGTGTATCTGTTTATACAAGGATAATAGGACCGGCCGAAACGTCACACTAACCACGTGGCTCTCATATCTATGGCCACTGGTCTACAAACGGAGAACTTACCTTTTCTGCTCCTATAGGCCGACCTAGGCGTTGAGAACCTATTATTTAATTAATAACAGTAAGCAGGGCCGGTGCGAGGTTTTCTAACGCCCCTCGAATAATGCAAGACATAATTCGTCACCCCTAGATAAGACATTATTCGGCGACTCTAGGCAAGACAAGTCAGCCCTTTCTAAATATAAGTCTCAATGGAGGAATAAAAAATATTTGAATGGAATTTTTACATGTTATGCATAAGTAGGGGAAGTCGGGGTATAACGGGCTCCCCTCTTTTTGGCTGTTAAAGCATGCCGCATTGTTTGGGTGCATTCCAATCACGTTCAGTACTTCGCTAGTGTCTTCCGAGAGTGGTTGTATGACTGAGAGCTGGCGTGTCCATTTTGTAAATTGATGAACTATGTTTTTTGCTGTGTTGATATATTTTTCACACATATCCAGACGTTGATTGCTCCAGTGCAGAGCATGTGGCAAGTGGGCACATTGTTCTTGGGCTGGAGAAGATGATACCGATGAAGAATGCAGTCACGTGTGTTCATTCTGCGCCAGATTTTATCTGATTGCTCATTATACCCCGCCCGTGCTCATTATGCTCCGACGCCGGGGTAAAATGAGCACAAGGAAGCTTTTTTTAAATCATAACTTTTATTTTTGTATTTTTCCATCAGAGTGTCCTGATGGCTACTTTGCGCCGTCTCTGCTAATTTCCAATTTATCCGCAAAAAATTCTCTGCATCCTTGGATGGTCCACAGATCATTCACCCTAATTTATTATCCCTTACCTCGTTCACACAGGATTTAACCCATGCCACATCATACGTTTTTATCGTTTTTATCATTTTCATTCGATCTTCACTATAAGTCTAGTGCACTACAGTTTTTTACTTTTAATTATAGTTTTTAATGTGTTTTTATGTACCTAGTATTGTATTTTATTATTTTATTTATTTTTTATTAATTTTAACTAATATTTTCCAACATGCACTCTTACACATCTTTCTATGAATGTATAACTAACTATATACTTTAATTATGGTTTTTATTTATTGTTTTTAAATTTATTTTATCTTTATTTTATTATATTTTATTTATTTTATTTAGTTATTTATTTTTTATTATTTTTTATGTATTTTTCTATTTATATATTTTATTTTTATTTTTACTCATCATTTTTTATTATATATTTTATATTTTTATTTATTTTAAATGTTATACCTTTTATTTTTATATTTTAATTTTTTTATTTATATATTTTTATATTTCTTATACATTTATTTATTTTATTTTTACTTATTATATTTATTATATTATTCAGTTTCTACATTCTACTGTTATATACACTTATATTATATATCCTATTGTAGCTCAGATGAAGAATAAATCTTATTCGAAACTTGTTAGATGATTTGATTAGTTTTCATTGCTGTCCGCAACTCGTACAACCTCCTTATTTAATATTTATCTACGGACGCGACTATTCCACATCCACACACATAAAAATAAATCTCACGGACCGGCAGGTGGGAAACACTGCAATAGATTGTAAATAAATGTGAAAAATTAATTGTTTTCAGAAACCCTTTATTAAATGAGGTCTTTACAACCCTTCCTGTCATTTTATATTGATCCAAAACGTTAAATTCATTAATTTTTATTAATTAAAAATTCCACGATTTTAATGACAATTACAGGTGTTAAGTTTGTCTTTCTTCTAGTGATATTTGAGACCTTGATGAATTTGACGTAATGCAACCAAAATCTGTTAATTAGAGAAAAAATACTTATTTTTTAAATTCAAAAAAAGTTAATGAACGTTTCAACCCTTATGAAACTAATGGCTGACCCTGTATCTGAACATATATTCGCACAGGATGTTTTTGACAGAACAATACTATGCTATCGTCATTTTAATGTTCATGTAAAACATATGATTTACTTTACCTATTCAACATTAATATTTTATGCAAATTGACACTAATTACTAATTAATAAATGAATTTCTACGAATTTATGTGGGTTTTATGATGCCGAAAATCAATATAAATCATTGGTTTTGTGGTTGATAGGATTTGCCTCCAACACTTCTAGCCACTAACAATTTTAGTGAGTTAACCTGAACGTTTACACAACCTGACCCTTTTCATGTCACCTTTTTCACCTACATTTATCTTTCAATTTCACTTATCTCCACATTTACTTCAGATTTGACACCCACGTACAGTCTCATGAAATTTATGAAAACTGAAAAATATCCCTGTTTTCCTAAAATACAGATTTGGTCTTCTCAACTCTGTTGAAACATCCTTTAAAATTATTTATTTTAAATATTACTACATCTCTATATATTAGGTCGTCAAGGATGAAATTTGTAGAAAAAAGGGCAAGTTGGTTGATAACTTACAAATATAAGGAATTATTTTATTCATCAAAGTATGCATCCATATTGTCTATACACTTCTGCCATTTAAGCGGCAGGTTGTTCAGGCCGGTGGTATAAAACCCTGGCGGACGAGAGTCAGTGAATTCCTGGAAGGCCAGTTTTACAGCATTGTCGGAATTAAACGGTTTTCCTATTAAAATGTTATCCAAATTTCGGAAGAAGTGGTAGTCAGTCGGGGCTAGGTCTGGTGAGTATGAAGGATGATGAAGAAGTTCCAACTCCAATTCCTGTAGTTTTGCCACAGTCATGTGTGCAGTGTGTGGTCTACCGTTATCATGCAATAAGATACGAGTCGATCTGTTGACCAATCTAGGCTGTTTTTTTTTAAGTGGCAGTCAGTTTTCTTGGAAGTGCTCCATGAACGAACAGTTTCGGTTCATCTTGGAAGACCCAAACAATGGCTAGTTGTTTAGTTTTTTTTTTTTTATTATTTAATGGCCTTTGCTGATGTGGCAATTAGTCAGGACAATTTTTATTTAAGAAAATTTCCATGGCTGAACGGGATTCAAACCCGAGACCTTTGCAACGCAAAGCACATGTGTTACCACTACGCTACGCCGGTCGGCTGTTGCTTAGTTTCCGGTTCATATAAATAAATCCAAGTTTCGTTCAAATTCTGCGGAATCCAGCGGGAACAGATCTTTTTCACAGCTAAATGTTGATGCAAAATCGAATGTATTGCAGTCTGCGATATGCCAAAGGATGGCTCTATCTCACTGTAAGTTAGATACCGATCTTCTTCAATCATTTTGCGCACAGTATCGAGACTTTCCAGATTTTTCGTTTTTTTTTTTGAATCAACCGATTTTGATCGACCTTCACGGGATTCATCACTGACGGACGCACGACCATGACGAAATTCTGAAAACCAATTGTAAACAGTCTTTTCTGATGGTGCTTCATTACCAAAAGTTGAACGAGGCGAATCTATGCATTGTTATTGAGTTAGGCTTTTACTAAAATCGTAAAAAGGGTAGGTGAGTATGAAGGACTTTGCAATAAAAAAAAAAAAAACTAAAATATTAAGACAATGTCAAATAATAAGCTGTTAAAGTAAGAAATATTATTAACTACAAATTTCATCCTTGAAGACCTGATATATAAAAGATGAAAATTGTTTATTTGTTTGTTTGTTTGTTCGTTATACATTCCTAGGCCGTTTAATCGATTTAGACCAAATTATGCAAAGTTACTCTTTAAGACCCTGCGGAACTAATGGTGCAAAGAATAATCAGTTTTTCAATGATGTATATGTTTTTAGGGCCTACGGACGAAAATAAGTCGGAAAAATCTTGCGTGCAGAACATTAAAATTGTTACGACGGTAAACTATAAGAGATATATCGAAAATATATATGACAGACTTTTAAAGTTTAATATTACTAGAAAAAAGTCAGAGCATATATTGCAGGTCAATAGATAACTCACAATTATCATTTATTATTTTTCAAGAAATGTGATAAGTTTGCAGTAACTAATTATCGCCCTATCAGTCTCACCTCAGCAATATGTAAAATTTCCGAAAGAATTATTGCGGACCAGCTCATACAGATTCTTCTAAAATGACATTATAGCTGATAATCAGCATGGTTTTATCCCTGGCCATTCTGTCACTACCAACCTTCTCAGTGCAGTGAACATGTGGTCGTCGAGCAGGGTTGCCAAGTATTCGGTATCTGAAATCGCCAAAAGATGGCGCCAAAGTCGCCAACATTTGCTAATACAGTCTATTCCAAAACGCGGAACTAACTGGAATTTTCACTTTTGTAAGTTGTCATTAGCTATTTTTTTATATATTGAAGTTGACTTTTCCTGAATAAAATTAGCAAAAACTTAAATTTGAAAATCTAGTTCCGCCTAAACGTTTGGAATAGACTTTAAATTGAAACTATGAAAATCGTATTTTTTTTTTATTTTTTTTAATTTAATGGCCTTTACTGCTATGGCAATTAGCCAGAACAATTTTTATTTGAGAAAATTTCCATGCCTGAACGGGATTCGAACTCGAGACCAAATCGTATATTAAACTATAGAAATCGCATAGCATAACAGAGGCATAAACAAGAAAACACGTATTACACCTTATGCATTCAGCACACAAATGTTTAAAAAGTCAAAATATTTATAAGTCATCAACTTCATTTTACAATTTTTATTTATTTGTTTCAGTAGTACTCAACAGTTAAATGATAGAATTGCCCAGAATTCCCTTAATTCTCAATGAAGATCTAGATGTCATTACTAATCATTTTGCGTAAAAATATATTGATATGCGAAAAATATGAATTTGTAGTTGGTATTCCGTAGAATCGGCCATGTCGCTAAAGCAAAAAATACATATCGCCCAAATTGCGTTAATCGCAAAATGTGAAATATCAGTCGCAATTTACAAATTTACATCGCCCAAATTGCGATTAATCGCCCAACTTGGCAACCCTGTCCTCGAGTCTTGACTCGAACGACAACAGGTTCGTTGATGTATACTCTATCTCAGAAAGACTGATAGTAATAAAATTTATTATTTGTAAAAAGTTATTGTTTTTTCATACAGAAGCGGCCCCCAAAATATGAATAGTTCGAAACGAAATATTGTTAAAAACAACCGAGTGTGCCGCACATATTATATGGGAATACGAACTAGGGATAAACACAATACTTCATAAAAATGTTGGTCACAGGGATGCGTTTAATGGTATGATAAATATGGTCACAGGCGTGAGTTTAATAAAATGATAAATAGTAATATAGAAATACACAAAACCAATTTAAACATGTTTAAAATGTGCACGCCACTGGTAACTGCCTGGCAAAAAGATGTATTACTATCAGTCTTTCTGAGATATAGTATAGTGTATCTTGACTTTGAAAAATCATTTGATCGTGTTCCACATAATAGACTTATTACCAAACTCGAACATTTCGGTGTGCGCGGTAAACTCCTACAGTGGATTAAGTCTTACCTCAGTGACCGATGCTTCTGTGTGCGCATTGGTGAAAATTTTTCAAATAAATTCCCTGTGATAAGCGGCGTACCACAAGGAAGTGTGCTAGATCCCATACTCTTCATTGCGTACATTAGTGATCTCTCAAAGTGTATTTCTTCACCTGCTCTTTCGTATGCAGATGATACTAAATTTTTCAACAACCCTCAGACAGACTTTTTGTGTATACCAAATGACTTAAATCGAGTGTTTTCATGGTGTAAAGAGTGGTGTCTTTCTCTTAACACTTCAAAATGTAGCATTCTGCATATGGGTCGTAATAACCACCGCTTAAATTACATAGTGAACGGCACTCCTCTTAACAGTGTCAGCAGTCACTCTGATTTGGGAGTAATTGTAACAGATAATTTAAACTGGACTTTACAATCTACTGCAATAACTAAGAGAATAATTTGCGTTTGTACATAATCAGAAAAACTTTCAAAAATATGAGTGTTGCTTTGTTTTATAGATTGTACAGATCTTATGTTCGGCCTCTATTAGAACATGCAATAGTAGCATGGAATCCAAATCTTAAAAAAGACGTGGATCTTTTAGAGAAAGCACAACGCAGAGCCACTAAAATCCCTATCTCTTTGAAATGTTTACCCTATAGTGAAAGGCTGAACAAACTTAATTTGACTTCCTTATCACAAAGACGTTCCCGTGGGGACTTGATTGAAACTTTTAAAATAATAAATAATTATTATTCGCTAGATATGAGTCACTTCTTCAAGTTCAGTCTAGGCAACCATTTAAGAGGACATCCCCACAAACTTGTCAAACGTAAATTTAAGAAAAATTTTAGAGAACACTTTTTATGTAACAGAATTGTAAATCAGTGGAATTCCTTACCTGAAAATGTTGTTAATGCTGAAAACGTCAATAATTTCAAAAATAGACTAGATGCCTCTATTTTATAGTAGTATTAAATTGTGTAAATGTTTGTATTACTGTCTCTGAGTTCAATAACCGGACAATATGATGTGTTCTTTATTAATTTTAAAATTGTTATTTTATATCGTGACTATTAACTAAGGTATTGTAAATTTAACATTGTTTTTTATTCTTTAACTCATATTTGATATGTTTTTATTCTTTAATAATTATTTTATGTTATATTTTAAATTTCGACAATTTTGTAATGCTTATTTTAACTACTTGACTTGTTAAATTTGAACACTATCATAATTTTATACATGTAAACTTACCAATTTAATAATTCTATATTTCTATATATCTTTGTAGCTCTGATGAAGATTTAAATTAAAATCGAAACGTTAGCGAAGTTAATAAATTTGTTTTTATTTTCTGACTGGTCTGAATCCCATTACCTTCAACTATAATTACTAACTTACGCACGTAACTCATCTAATCAAGATTACTGTTATATGTATATCTCTTGTTTTTATTGATGAAGAAACATTTTGTATTTATAATGTAATTTAATTCTGGGCATTATCGGCATATGCCGCCGGCCCGATGCATAATATATAATAATAATAATAATAATAATATAATCATTTTTGGCGAAAATTATATCGCTCAGTTTGCTGTGGAATATGGTCGTAATCTTTAAAGATTTACAAAGAAAAATTACTTTAAAGGCAAGAGTATTTATTAACGAAAAAAATGCCCTTTGACTCATGTACCTATCGTTTATAAATCAGAAGAAATCATAGAAAGAACATCATAGTAAATAAATTAATCTGATACGTGTATTGGTAGACGCTACTCAGGTGTCTTATCGTTGAGAGGTAGAGATGTTTTATCACACTAGATCTTTTTCATATCATTTCTCATATTTGTTTTTGACATGCGCAGTAGAATTTCCGCCTAGGCCACAATGAAACCGTTAAAAGTAAAAATATTGTTATTGCCGGAAGAGTGTTGTTTATACGGTACACGTACCAATTGATGACAGATCGTGCATTGTTAAAACTCTACATAAAAATATTTTGATAAATTAAACGTTCTTAAATTAATTAACTAAAATCGAAGATAACGGATGTTGGTATTTAACCCAACATGGAAATAACTTGAATTTTTTGATTGTGTAGCCATAATTTATTTTTCCGAAATAAATATTTTTGATAAATTATTATTTTTCTAGTATTAAATTTAACCAATCAAATAAAATTATAGGCTGGATTTGCTTTTTTAAGATGATATGCACCAAAACCTAAATTTGTCTGCCTGTCTGTCCAACATCCAAAACTTAAAGTAGGTTGAGAAAAAAATTACTTTTATCCTTGAATAAATTTTTAAACCATATTAAACCGTTAGTTTTTCTTAAAAATAAATCTTATTTATTTATTTATTATTTTATTTTATTGTGTTATAAAATAGCAAGTAAATATGGACACAAACACTTAAATAAATAACAACTACAAAAAATGACAGTAACAAACAGTTTTTATTTTTGTTGTTGATGTTTTACATTGCTTTGTCTTTCTCTTCCGCGATTTATTCTGACGATTTTTTTTTGAACCCCTCGTTATTTACACGTAATTACGTATGATGACAGACCAAACCTGGATTCGAACATAGACTATATTGTACTTGACAGTTCAACTTGACGAACTGAAAGTGAAATATTTTTAATTCTTTTTATCCATAATTCGCTCTGATCTACAGATAGATCAAGAGCCAGGATGCAGAAGTGTTTAAATAAAAATAGAATGCACTTTGAATAGTCCTACAATAATTCGCAATTGTTTACTTTCCCCAATATATCAAAATTTAGTTTAAAGAAATATTTAAATACCACCATATACCAATATTTCATAAAAGATAAAAACACAATGTATTGTTGCCTTTATCAATAGCGTTATCTGCTTATTTATTTTTGCAGTAGTTGCTATTGAACTACTTTCTATGAATGTATGCTAAGAAATATATATTTTCCTGACAGGAATAAAAACTAATGTATTGGACGTAAAGCTACTTTATTTTTCTTTTCGCTATATTGAGAAAAATATTTGAAAGCGTCATATAAAAGAAAATATCTTAATATTTACATACACATGTAATATATTATAAAAGTATGATATATATGTACTTTTTAGTAAATATCTTTTTAATATAAGAATAAATGATTTTGTTAGTGTTATATATTCACATTGTATTATCCGGCTAGAAGGACCAAATGTTGAGGCTATCGAGTGATCCAAAACGAAGAACCAAATAGTGGGGCAACCGGAATCACAAATAGAAAATAAAACTGTCTCAGAGTTACCTATGTTCTCGTACATACATTGGTAAATGAAAAAAAATGATGTGAAGTGTGAATTTTCACACATTTCAGGATTTTGCAGGTATTTAGTATGTGAATAATGATTATTTGGGATGCCAAAACAAATTTTATATTAAAATATTTTTTTTGTTAATTTTAATTCGAACGCCTAATACCATTATTTAGGTTTCTAAATATGTGCAGTATTTTTTTTTTTTTTTAATATATATATAGAAAGGTTCTTTAAGAATTTTAAAAATTGCGCATATGGCTTCCATTGGTTGTTATAAGTTCCGCCCCTCTGATTTCGTGTACATTGAAACAGAATTAAATTATAATTTAAACAATTTCCACTGGATATTAAATTTACTCTTTTAAAAATTAAATGCAACATTTGCCATAATATAACTAGAATTTTGAAAAAATAATTTAAACAATATAAAGGTTTAAAAAAAAAAAACAAAAAATAATATTGTCTCTTCTCGCAGGGTGCAATCCCTTTCGGATCGAGTTACTTGGGTGAAAAGCCAGTGACAAAACCATTACACCAGCATACACGTTCCAGTGTAGCGTGTTAGAAAGCTATAACTTGTGTACATTATTAGCAAAAAATCACAAAAAATGCGTTTTTTTCCAAAAACGTAATCTGATCAAAAATTCCTGTTGTACTATTCCGGTTCACACCAATGTACATTACTTAGATTTTTTCAGATTTTTAGTGTAAACCATCTGGGCTACAGGGTGTGGGAAAAAAATTTTTTTTTGCACAATTTTGGCAAAAATCGCTTCAAAATAATTTATAATGCAAAAAATTAAAATTTGATCGTTAATCCACGTACCAAGGGCTTTCATTTGATACCCTACTCAGAATTATAAAAATATATTTTTTTTTTCGATGAGCCACATATTTGTTTATATTTTTAGGGGGTTTTTTTAGATGTTTTAGTATTTTTCCTATGTGCGGGTCAAAGAGTTGTATAAGCATGCCAAATTTCAACTCTCTAGGTTTAGCCGGTTGGCTACAATTTTTACCGAACAGACAGACGACAAAATGACGATATAAGGGTTTTTTGGTTATACCTACAAAACCCTAAAAAGCCGTGTAGAACAGTGGATTTTATCGGTTAACGACACAAGACTTCAGAACCTCACATCTCGTTGTGAATCCTTTTACACTGGGTCCGCTTTATCATTTCCAGAGATTTTAAAGGGTTCATTATAGTTTAAAGATTTTAGAATTCAAATAATGGAATAATAGAAGCCATCAATTACAAAACGTAACTTCTAAATTATTTTATAAATTTTATTATTCCAAATGACAATTGTTCATAAGTAATTGCTTAATATCTTTGAACAATGAAATACCATTGGACAATTTTAGACTTTCATTCCTGGAAATGCTATCAGAACCCTTATGTAAACACCAGTCTCTTTGAAGACGGGGTTAGAAGTATTCTGTTCGCTTCGCGAGTAGAAATAAAATTGTTGAATTCTTAGAGGCTCCGAGTTAATTATCTGATGGTTTACTTGATCCTGTTTTTATCTAAATTATCATAATTTTCACTTCAACTTATTCTTGTAAATATTATATTATAATAAATCTTAAAGTTAATTTTAAACCTTCTTACTTAAGGTGTGTTAACCTTTAACGACCGCAGAAATCGAAAGCATCACCAAGTCATTAAAGATGTTTTCGGATACAAAGAGAGGACAAACTAAATTATCTGTACCGATTCGCTGGGTGCAATCAAGGAAATAACAAACCCCAACACAAAACGAAAAAACACACAACAAATTCAACACCTTATACACGACAAACACAACATAACCCTCTTATGGGTTTACAAAAAAAAATCCTTTAACAACTTAAGTGATCAGCTACTCAGACTAACTACAAGATGCTTGATCAGTCGGTTGGTAAGTTTTAATACATAGCATTTTATTCACATATCATAATGATGAACCCTGGATAAAACTCACGCCTAGTACCCGAACTCCTTTACTCAGGAATCTCACTTTAGTTTAGAGATTTAGTTGAGAGCTAGTTGATAATAAATGGTACAAGTTAAAGTAACGTACGTTTGGCTCACTACACTAACCAGCCATTATTACGAGGCACCCCTGTGTATGGGCACCAAAACTTAAGTGGTCCTTACATGTCTAAATTTTGAGAAATCCTGGTAAAGCTTACTTAAAAATAATTATATTTCCTACCTCTGCCTAATCTTTTCGCATTATTAAATATTACTCCATTTACCCTAGATGTAAAGTCTCTTTAAACTGTTACTGAGGATAATATATGTCCTTAAAGTATCTAATCTGCAGGATATCAGCAGCACACCGTTATCTCAAGGTTACGTTAGGTGTAAACACTGCTCATCGCCGTGCCGTAACACTTCATTCTAATTTCGACCGCGTTCGTATGACAGTGACAGTGTTTGTGTAGTTTTGTGGTGGATAATTCAAAATGGTTTATACTATAAGTAGTAAGGCACTTGACCCGGTAAGTTTTTAATGATGGGGCTTATTTAAAAATGTTTATGATAATATAACGACATAAGGGTAAAATAAATGAGTATAGTCGGATAAAAGGGATAGTCTTAGGGATATTTGAAGCAATTTTCAACAATTGTAATCTCTTAAATACAACAACTCATCACCCTAGTATTTGTTTGTTCGATATCCATTTTTACCGAAAATGAATTAATATTGTAGAATTTAATTTTAGGACTGCTTTGCTAAAAAACAACTTTAATATAACTGCAACAGGCACCAAGGATTTATTTCCAGGCGCTCTGTCTAGAAATAAATCCTGTGTCAAATACTCAGTAAAAGTATTTCAAATACCAAATATCGATCAAAGTATTTGAAATATGTATTTCAAATAATTTAATTGTATTTGAAATACTAGGAAAGTATTTTAAATATTAGGAAATATTTAAAATATATATTAGGGAAATATTTGATATATGTATGTACAAGGGAAATATTTAAAATTATAAGGAAATATTTGAAATACTTCTAAAGTTATCTATTTTTATTACAAATACTGACCTTTAAGTCTGTTTCATGATCTATTTCAAATACTGACATTTTCAGTATTTGCAAATCCAAATACTAAGAACATTTTTTTTAAGTATTTGAAATTCGGTATTTCAAATACTAGAAAGTAATTGAAATACTTTTTCAAATACTTTATTTCAAATATTCCCAGCAATGTTCCCAGAGGGAAAACTTTTTTTTTTTTCTTGAAAACTTCTTATCTTTTTTTTTTTTTACTTGCCCGACCTTAGTATATAAGAGGCAAGTATTGTAATCGCGAAAATTTTCGATGTCGAGATTTTGACTGATGACCACATTTCATAGTCCAGGGATCCAAAAAACCTATTATCGAAGTGCCGTCCGTATGTTTGTGTGTGTCTGTGTGTGTGTACACACGATAACTCAAGAACGATTCAAAGTTTTGGTTCTAATTTTCCTATTAATTGGGAAGAACCCTATTGTTTTTTGTGAAGATCCGAAACCGGAAACGGAAGTTATTAAACTTTAAAATTTTAAATAATTCTTACTAGTAAACCAAGCCTTTAACAAAAATTTATATAGAACATAATTTGATGTATTTTTGAAGATTTACCTAAATATTTTTTAAATTTTTCTTTTATTTATTTTTTTTTATTATTATTATTTTTTTATGGGAGGGCAAGTCTAGCGGAGGTCTCCTTTCGCCACTGGTTTGAAGATAAAAAGATAAAAACAACAACAAATGGCCCATCGGCCGCAATCATGTTTGAAATAGTTTTTAGTGATGTTAAAACAGTCAAATCGAACAAACAATTTTTTTAATGCTTCTTGGGAGAGAGGATCATCTGCGTAATCAGACTTAATATCTTATTAATTAAAGTTAAATATACCTGAAAATTAAGGAAATTTTTAATTCAAAATGCGGTCATTTTTAATGCCTTAATGCCACTTATAATTTGTTTACCATTTAACGGCAACTTATCCGCATTTAAAAAATTAAAATAATCATTATCTATTTTAATTCATTACAAGAAAGCGGACATAATTAGTATTTTTAGTATACTAATGTGTAATAAAATATTATCCATCAATATTTTCAGCAAAAAAGTTTTTCTAGGAGCTATAAAAACTGACGATTACTATTTAACAAAAATAGGTTTTTCAACTTCGGGTTATTTTTAAACGAACTATAATTAAATATTATGTGTATCGTTTCCTTTAAATTGTCAATATAACTGTGGTACAATTGTCCAAACAAGTAACTGTCTTGAAATGTATCTACAAAACGAAGTAAAAAGCATTACTAACTGGTTGAGTCGATGTAGAGATACATGTTTAATGACATATGTTAATTAATTTCATTACTTTTCAGATTTTTATATTGTCCCCCCCCCCCTTTTGGGTTAAGAAATAAAATTAATAATAAATAATAGGAAATATTAACTAATAATATTGATAAAGCAAGCCTGTGGCTGCAAACGTTAAATCGTCTGTACCTGCTACTTGACCGCTGAGCAAGGGCACGGACGTGAATTTAATTTCTGCTTATGTCAAATAATTTGTGTAAAAATATTTATACAAATTACAGGTTCTGCTTAGCCGTTCGCAACCAGCTTTAAAACTGTAAGTGCCTTTCTATGTACGCTAAAAAATGGACGTAATACTGACCATTTAACTCCTGAATGTACATAGATGAAAACATGGTCAAACCGACCGGCGTAGCGTAGTGGTAACACATCTGCTCAGCGTTGTTAAGGTCTCGGTTTCGAATCCTGTTCAGGCATGGAATTTTTCACAAATAAGAATTGTCCTGGCTAATTGCCCAAGCAGCAAAGGCCATTAAAAAAAAAAAACATGGTCATGAAATCTGACAACAGGAGGCCTTGGCTCACTTCGGGCTGTCGCGCCAATGAAGATGGTGAATATTGATAATACTAATACAATATTGTAACTATTTCTAGCTTTGTTAATTCTATTACCATTTTTATGACTCCATTTTATCACTTATGTACCTAATTTTTAGGGTTTTGTAGGTATGACCCTTATACCGTCATTTTTTCGTCTGTCTGTCTGTCTGTCTGTCTGTCTGTCTGTCTGTCTGTCTGTCTGTCTGTCTGTCTGTCTGTCTGTCTGCCTGTCTGTCTGTCTGTCTGTCTGTCTGTTCGGTAAAAATTGTAGCCAAACAGCTAAACCTAGAGAGTTGAAATTTGGCATGCTTATACAACTCTTTGACCCGCACATAGGAAAAATACTAAAACATCTAAAAAACATATCCCCCTAAAAATATAAACAAATATATGCTCATCAAAAAAAATGAAAGCCCTTGGTACGTGGATTAACGATCAAATTTTTATTTTTGCAAGATAAATTATTTTGAGGCGATTTTTGCCAAAATTGTGCAAAAAAAATTTTGTCCCACACCCTATAACCCGGATAGTTTAAACTAAAAATCTGAAAAAAATCTAAGTAATGTACATTGGTGTGAACCGGAATAGTACAACAGGAATTTTTGATCAGATTATGTTTTTGGAAAAAAATGCATTTTTTGTGATTTTTGGCTAATAATGTACACAAGTTATATCTTTGTAACACGCTACACTGGAACGTGTATGCTGGTGTAGTAGTTTTTGACGCTGGTTTTTCACCTAAGTAACTCGATCCGAAAGGGATCGAACCCTGCGAGAAGAAACAATATTATTTTTTGTTTTTCTTTTTTTAATTTTTATATTGTTTAAATTATTTTTTCAAAATTCTAGTTATATTTTGGCAAATGTTGCATTTAATTTTTAAAAGCGTAAATTTAATATCCAGTGGAAATTGTTTAAATTATAATTTAATTCTGTTTCAATGTACACGAAATCAGAGGGGCGGAACTTATAACAACCAATGGAAGCCATAGGCGCAATTTTTAAAATTCTTAATGAACATTGCTATATAAAAAAAAAAATTGCACATATTTAGAAACCTAAATAATGGTATTAGGCGTTCGCTTTAAAATTAACAAAAAAAATATTTTAATATAAAATTTGTTTTGGCACCCTAAATAATCATCATTCACTTACTAAATACCTGCAAAACCCTTAAATGTATGAAAATTCACACTTCACACCAATTTTTTCTCTACTCTTTTACCTAATTTTTTATTTAACGTAAAAATTAAAATTCACATAAACATATTATAACATTGTTTTCCCTTTTTTTTACTCAACTAAGGATTAACCCACACGATTTTATATTTATATCATAATCTAGTATTATTTATGATTTAATAGCGATTAAGAAACATTTTTCTGCAAATCCTAAAAAAAAATAATAATAAAAAATAGTTATATAAAATTATTTATAAAAACACAAAACAACAAATTATGTTGATATGTGTATCATTATTTGTCTGTTTACTTCATGAGATCTTAAAGAGTCTGAATGTAAAATAAAATCCAGGTACCTAGTAGTTTATTAACCTGTTGATTTTATTTCGGGTACAGCAAAATTCAAATGTGATCTGTTTAATTAAGTTACAACGGTTATTATTGAAGATTATGAATGAAGATATGAAAAATTTCCACATCATTTTGAATAAAATGGTGTGGAAATTTTTCTTGAATTTTATATACTAGCTTTGATAAAAAAAAACTACTAGCTTTGCGCAATATCCAGAACCACGTTGGATGTGGAGAGGAGTAATGATGATTTGATATGATGCACCTGTTGTTTGTAAGTTGACTGCCTTTGAGTTTTCTTCGCTAGATCAGTCCGTTCGAAATTTATAGCGATTTTTGTAATTCAATTTTTTCTCCGGCAATTTTTAGATTGGTCCTAATAGAAAGCAATATGGAGCAGCTCAACATGAATCTAATCAGGGCGATCGAAGAAACTTTGTTTCAAATTTGGAAAGTTGGCCACAGACAGGGACACCAAGATACTTTTTTCAATTTCAGAAACGCATTTCTCACTATTAAATTTATTTATTAATTTATTTATTTATTTTACATCTGCCTATTTCTGCAACGAAGCTAATCGCCGATGCCAGGGGGCGAGCTCCTACACCTGGATGAGGGGTGAATGATTGTGAAATGAGAGTAATGTAAACACATTATTCTCGCCCGAATAATATCACCAACGGAGAATCGAACTACCGACCGTACAATCCAGACTGTTTTCACCAGTCGAAACTGCACGATTTAATGCGCTCGGCCACTCCGTTGGCTTCGCACTATTAAAAATGTTATATTTGATTTAAGAATATTTCACTACTGGAAACGATTTATTCGTCTTTAATACCTTTAAAACAAAAAACTAAAATAATTCAAACATGATTGAATCAAGACATAAAATATTAGGCGGAGTTTGCACACATGAACTCGATTCTTAGCTGTTAAAAATTGTTTATTATATTTTTAATTTCAGAAGAATATATACTATACCTTAGCCCAAAATACAAAAAAACCATAACATTATTAGTCATAATTTAGCCATGAATTAAAAACTAATATGTCAAAAACACAAAAACTGCAATATTTTCCAAAAACTTAATCTGATCAAAAGTTTCTTTTGTACGTTTCCAGTTCAGATCAATTTACATTACTTAGAATCTTTTCAGATTTTTGAAAGGGTGTTTTTTAAATGAATTTTCTTTAGGTTAAAGGGTGCATAATTTTTTTACTACCAAACTTTTTGAGCCGCGGAGCACTTATCATGAGAAGAATTCGTCGCGGAGCACTAGCATTGCTATATTATAGCAACACTAGTAGATCGCGGAGCACTAGTAGATGCTCGCGGAGCACAGTTTACGAAACTCTGCTTTAGATCAACCCCTCTGTGCAATATGGCGTGGAACAAAAGTTGTTGACATATTTTTGTCAAAAATCACATAAAAAAATTATTTCCAAAAAAATTTCTTTGTTTATCCACTCATTAAGGGGTTCAATTGATATCCCAACCAAATTTAAAAAAATATATATATTTTTTCATTAAATACATACTTGTTTATATTTATCCCCAGATTTGCTTTAATGAAATATCTTTATTTTTCCTATATGTAGAGCAAAGAGTTGTACAAGCATGCCAAATTTCAACTTTCTATGTTGAACCGTTTGGCTTCAATTTCTACCGTACAGACGGACAGACTCATGAGTGAAGTTACAGGCAGTACATTTTCGAAACAACACACTGAGCATAAACAAGTTTTTGACTGAGATCTTACTGCGTCTGCGTGCACGCAAATCAGTGGCGTGGTATATTACTTATTATTTTATTAGGCAGCTCTTTGTTTGGTACCTTGTTTGTGTTTAGGACCGCCACTGGTAAAATAGCTGAAGTTCGCGTCGATTTGATAACTCATTGTTTTGATGAACTGCCTATATTTGTTTTTGGTTATATCTAAAAAACCCTAAAAATGATGATGTTTGTTGATTTTTATTATTATTATTATTGTGCTGTACAAATACATGTTGGATACATATATGCTTCTCTAGTCTTTGTTGCGTTTCCCGTATTAAAATTTTTAATAATGTCTTTATTTAATTTTAACGTTTTTCACAACTCTTTTAGTAACCTAATTTATCTTTTAAATTGTCCATTTAACACGCACTATTTTTATAATTTTACTATAATTAATTATGTTAAATTAGTATAATAATATGTTGCAATTACATAACTAGAACGTTCACTTTTTGACTGACATACTTTGTTTGCAATCAAAAATGGAAGAAAGTGTCAAACCTTGGCCAAATGGATACGGAACATTATTCATTTAACTCAATAATAACAATTGTTTATTTATCTTGGAATCAGTTAAGCATTAACTACTTATTTTTTTAAATTACAGCGATTATACATAATCATTGTTAAACAATTGAGAAGGTCGGAAAATAATACACTTTGAGATTATGTTTAAAGTTTTATTTATTGTTACAAAAAGAATCTGTAGACAGTGTTATCAAAACTTTATTATCAAATACAAAGAATTTTTAAATTGTTTAATGCGTAATCTTAGGTTAATGTAACAAAAGATTAAGGTAATGTTTATGTACAATAGGGGTCAACAACTTTTTTACACTGGCTGCATTCAGTAATAATATTTTTTAGCGAGCCATACTTCTTGCAATTTTTATTTGACCGTTCCTAGGTTCCTCTGAAGAACATATTTCATACTACATATATTTGAGCTCAGAAATGCTTAAAAAAGAATAGTGGACACCTAATTATAAATCACGTTGTAGTGCTTATTAGGTGGAGGTAGTTCCTATATCATCAACAAAGAGGTGTTATGCCGGGTTTACATTGGTAAGGTAAAAGAACTAGTAACTAGCGCAAGTAACTAGAAACTAGTTACTATCCCTGTGTAAACTGTTGACAATGTGACTAGTAGAGTACTAGCTTCTAGTAGCTCGTCGACGTATTTACTAGCTACTATCTTTCCCCCACTACGCAAAATTGATTTATTTTAAATTGGCGGCAAGCGGTAACCTGTCATAACAAATGGAAAAAAAAATTGATGTCAAGTGTGAATTTTCACACATTTCAGGGTTTTGCAGGTATTTAGTAAGTGAATGATGATTATTTGGGATGCCAAACCAAATTTTATGATATTTTTTTTACGAACGCCTACTATCCCGAAAATAAGATAGTAAAGCGCATAGTACTTGCGCTAGTTACTAGCTCTTTTACTCTACCAATGTAAACCCGGCATTAGTATAGGAAGCTGGGTCAGAAGCGCTGATGGATGCAACATACTCAGTGCAAAGTGAAAAAACAATCTGAGTAATTATGCAATAATTGAACAATATTTCTTATTAGTAATTATGGACAATATTTCTAATCAGTTCCAGTTGAACTACTTGCCCCATTGTAGTTTCAAAATATTGTACAATAATATTATATATCAAATCTAGTATATGTAGTCTATTAATTATAAAATTTAAATTAAATTTATTATGCCGTACGGGAGGAATCTTTAATCAGATTTCGTTTTTGAAAAATATTGCTGTTTTTATGTTTCTGACAAAATTAATTGTTTTTTAATTCATGACTAAATTAAGGCTAGTAATATTATGGATTTTTTGTGTTTATGATTAAGGTAGTGTGTCTTTTTTTGAAATTATATATATATATATATAGCAGATTGTTAATAGTGAGATAGAGTAGAGAAATATGAAATGAAATTGAAAAAATCTGAAGCCATTTATAAACATATTTTTTATTAATTTAATGAAGACTTAAATAGGAAGAAAATGCAGAAAAAATCACTGGGATTTTTTATTTAAATTTTATTATGATGAAATTTTCGCAAATTATTTAATTTTAGTTTAAAAAAAATAATTAAAAGCTCTTAGTACCCAAATAACAAATAAAAATGATGAGTTAAAAAACAGTTAGTTAGTTAAAATTTTTGGCGCACAGCAACGATGGCTAGTGCCTTCAAAAAACTGTTGATTTTGATGTGATTATAGAAAAAATATTGTCCTATACCAGCATTCTGTTGAATTCTTACACTTATTAAATATCTACAAAACCCTGAAATGTGTGAAAATACCCACTTCACTTAATTTGTGTTGTCTATTATGGATCATGTAGTATCAAGCAATTTTCAAAATAATGTTACAGCCTATGTTCAATAATAAAAATATGTGCACTGGGAAAATAAATTTCAACCAGCCTGTATATCAGAGCAGGACAAAGGTTTTTCTGCGCTCGAGACCAAGTAGTATTTTTGCGCTCCCATCCTTAATTAAATAAAATCAGCTGTGGCCACCACAAGACCGACCGCCATCACAAAGTACTTGCATAAAATACATTCTAGCAGCAGAGTAGAAATAACTTGGCCAGTTATTTTCTAACAAAGATATTATTTATCATGATCATGGAAATGTTACATATAAGTATGAAAATAAGATACATAAAAAAAAATTTCGAAAAATTTTCAAATATTTTTCTGTTGCTAAATATTCGCAAAAATCTTAAAATCGACATGAGTAAACTCTAATTTCTACTCAACCGATTTTTACCTGATCAACTCGTGCCATTGATGTCGAAAGCTTAAATATGCAGTTTCATAAAAATCCTTTCAGCCGAATTTGCTCTGCACGTGTACACAGACAGACAGACAGACAGACAGACGGACAGACAGACAGACAGACGAACAGACGGACAGAGGGACGGACGGACAGACAGACCAACAGACATCATGCTAAAAATAGTCAAATCGTTATGTAGGGACCTTAATTCATAGAGATCCATCGAAATCTCGAAATGTCAAAATCGGTATGATCACAATACCTCCCTTATATATGTTGGCGGTCGGTAAAAACGAACACGGATCACAGTGATGACCAAAGAAAAAGAAGGCGTGATTTTTGCACATCAACTCTTTCTTACGCCCTTACGAACTCTGCGCTCGAGGCAAGTGCCTCGCACGCCATACCAAAGATCCGGCCCTGCTGTATATACAATAGTTATATCAACGAAATCCATACTGAATACGTCCCTGGAAGAAATAATAAACGTGTGAACATTGTTTTAAACTCTAAATTAAATACAGACAGTTATAAAAAATGTGTAAATAATAATACTGGAAATAATTTAAACAAATAATAACACTGGACGTGTGAACATAAATTTAAAGTCTAAATTAAATATAGACACTTTTGCAAAATGTGAAAATAATAAAAGTGGACATTATTAAGCTTCAAGTCAAACACCCGTAAGTTCAACATGTTCGGGTTACTGTCAACACGACTTGCCAAATCTCATATATTTTTCAGAGCAGAGTTATGCTCAGATTAAAGGAGATCTTTAGGTCAGGACCTTTGAAGGATATGCCCACTTCTTTAGTGTCACATTGCCTTACACAGGAAATGCGTAGGTCACGGGTAACTGAATACACCAAATGATTGTAAACTGATTGAACAAGATTAGGTCTTTTGAAAAAAAAAAGATCCTAGATAGAATTATAGAGATCAACCAGATAATGGAAGACATAAATTTTCTCGGGTAAATTTTGAGAATCGAAGTACATTGTGATAGAATAAAAAAATAATTAAAGTAAAAACAATATTTTTCAGTAGTCTTATTTACGTACTCACATAAACATAGTTACTCGAAGCTGAGTCAATCTCTAATCTCATTAGTACATTACCTATAGTTAAAATTCTAATCCTGGTACTTGGTTAAAATAGATGCGATATCCAAAACATACTCCGAAAACTCAGACTGAGGAATAGCCCCAGATTTTTAGCACAGGAGGTTGCACTGAATCTGGATCTTGAATCTTGAATACTGTTCAGCAAGTAGTCGAAAATAATTAAGTGTATAGCAAGTGCGTAAAATACCAATTTATCACACGAGAATAAAAGTTTGTTTGACGAGTCGATGGCGTGCGCTAAACGTGCATAACAATAATTTTTCTAAAACTGTATATTGATATTAAAAACTATTATCATTTTCTACAACCGCTAAAAAAAGTTACACGTATTTGAAATCCGTCCTTTTTATTATGGTTTTTCTTTTTTAGGGTTTTATAGGTACAAGCAAAAAACCCTTACAATGTCATTCTTGTGACTGTCTGTCTTTCTGGATTAGAGATGGGTCGTTCATGAACGAACCGGCTCACTGAGCCGGCTCAGTACACTGACCGAAGTGACACGGTTCACCAAATTGAAATGAGCCGGCTCACGGCTCATTGTATAGTTTCAAGTTTCAAGAATACGATTGGTCGGGTTTTTGGACCCAGTGATAAGACTCGGGGCTAAGCGACGTTCTACCTACGACCGAACGACCGACAACTGACTGACCTGAGTCTCGGGATCATGTTTACAGTTCATATATTGCAAGAACCGGCTCTAAGCAAGAGCCGGCTCTAAACGACGTTCTACCTACGACCGAACGACCGACCGACCTGTGTCTCGGGATCATGTTCACAGTTCATATATTGCAAGAACCGGCTCTAAGCAAGAGCCGGCTCTAAACGACGTTCTACCTACGACCGAACGACCGACCGACCTGTGTCTCGGGATCATGTTTACAGTTCATATATTGCAAGAACCGGCTCTAAGCAAGACCCGGATCTAAACGACGTTCTACCTACGACCGACCGACCTGTGTCTCGGGATCATGTTTACAGTTCATATATTGCAAGAACCGGCTCTAAGCGACGTTCTACCTACGAACTAACGACCGTCCTGTGTTTCGGAAACATGTTTACTTAACCGGATCACTGAGCCGGATCAATGAACCGGCTCAACAAACTGAACGACCTCCACTGATCCGGTTCCGCAAACTGAGCCGAAATTCCCATCTCTAGTCTGGATGGTAGAAACTGTAGCCAAACGACTGAGATAGAAATGTAAATACAACATACAGGAAAAATATAGAGAATAACAAAAATTCGTCGTGAATTAAATATAAACAAATATATATTTAATGAATAAATTAATATTTTTTTAATATTTTGTGTGGGGTATCAAATGAAACCTTTCAATGCGTGGATAAACAAGTAATTTTTTTCATAGGATTTTCGCCAATAATGGCAAGAAATGTTGTCCTCCTACCCTATTTTCCAGACGGGTTGATCTAAAAATCTGAAATATCTTAACAATGTGTATTGATGGGTACTAGAATAGCTCAACAGGATATTTTCATAAGATTAATTTTTCGAAAAATACCAATTTTTTTGTTGTTGAAAAAAATATATATTTTTTAAAATTTATTGTGTTGTATCAAAATAACGCTTAAGACGTATAATAAGAAAATATGAACGGAAGTTTTTAAAATATCTTTAACTTAACACGTTTTTTTTTTTTTTTTAATGTACTTAAAAGATTATTTTCCCATACCCTTTATTCAAAGGGGTTAAACTAAATATCTAAAAAGATGTACATGACACATTGTGTTTTTGGAAAATATAGCAGTTTTTGACACAGTTAATTATTTTTATAATTTATGGCTAAATTATAGCTGGTAAGATTAAGGCTTTTTGAATTTATGGCTAAGGTAGTGCATATCTTTTTCTGAAATTAAAATATAATTTTAAATATCTGAGACTCATGTGTGTGTAAACTTCAGCAACTATTATACGTCATTAACCTATTGTTGGAATTATTTTAGTCTCATTTTTAAGGTATCATACAGGAATATATCATTTATAGTAGTGAAATACTTATAAAACAAATAACTTATTATTTTTAGTAGTTTTGGTAATAGTGAAAAATACATTGCTAAAAAAGAAAACTTTAATCCATTTATCAATATATTTCTTATTAATTTAATGAAGACTTATATACGAAGCAAATACAGAAAAAATTACTCAGATTTTTTAATTTAAATTTTGTGACAAAATTTTCACAAATTATTTAATAAAAATTAAAATTATTCTCATAAAACTTTTGATTTTGATGAGAATATAGAAGAAATATTGTCCTTGTCATCCAGCATTATCTTTGCTTCTTACACTTAGTAAATACCTATAAAAGCCTGAAATGTGTGAAATTTCACACTTTACATAATTTTTTTTAAGGTTGCCACGCCAATTTGCGATAAAGTACAATAAATACCCACCTCCTTCTGATTTTTATCTTCCGATATTGTGCAGACAGCTCTGGGGTCGACTCAGCCTCAAGTATTTCAAACTTATAAATGAGTACCTGTTCATTCAGGGATAATAGAATCGGTCGAAACGTCACACTAACCATGTTTCATATCTATGACCGGCGGTCTAGAAATGGAGAACTTACCTTTCCGGTTCCATATACGCTTATCTAGGCGTTGGGAACCTATTATTTATTTATTTAAATACCTACTTTAGTCTACTTTAGTCTCGTACTAAAAATAAGTTCGCGAAATCTACTTTTGACAATTATAGAAGAAAATATGATTTGTTTTAAAAGGTTAAGAAGCGAGCGAATGTATTATTTTCCATGATATTCAATAAGCTAGTAAACATAGATGTATTTCTCAATAAATAATGCATTAAATATTAACAAACAGACTAATATTTCAAAAAAATTAACCGATTAATTATTACTAACTACAAATTTATTCAATTAAATATTTGTAAAACTGAAGTAACAAGATTTATTTTTAATTATGACTGATATACTGACATATTAAATGTTGCAGGAGACCTGTTGCATTATATCAAGTATGTTTACCACATAACTTAGGTTATTTGATGTTATTACATATATCAGTGAGTAAGGTGAGCCAACAAGGAAATCACCGGTGAACAACTGTTGAGTGAAATTATCTCTCGTGAATGACAGCAGTGAAATTAGTACAAGGCTTTGATGACATTTGCTATTTAAATATTTTAATTCATAGCTTACGCGTTAAGACATTAAAACTTTTATGGACTTAGGATTTATACAGGGAATTCAGAATTCACAATGAATATAAATTTCGTGAACTAAGGTCTGCACACGGAGATACTTTGAAAGTATTTGTTGGTGTCACGAGTTATCAACGGGTAGCTTATTAGTCACTTCGAATGTAATTCAATGATGCGGGCGAGTTACAAAAGTGTAATGCTGCGTTCAGAACCTCGAAATTGGGAATTAGAATTAATACTTAGAATTAACGTAAATGTTTGTTATACGTAACTGCACGCTGTCGTTCACGACCTTCAAAATGAATACTTATACTTATAAATTAAAATTAGAAGTTTGTAGACCCTTACGTTAATTTAAAATTGACGCATGCGCAGTAAGCACTTGTCAATCTAAAAATTTCTATGATCATGATCAATTTCTATCCACATCTTTATGTTTTCTATGAGCATAAATATAATTTTTTCCTCTATTTTAATTCTTTTCAGAACTATGAAACACTCAAAAACTCATTAGCAAATGTAAACAGCTGTCAAATATCGATCGATAAAGTAGAAATCAATAGAAATTTCTATCAGTGTCTTAATTTATATTGTGAACACTACTTAATTTCTACGTACCAATTTTATGTTAAGTACTAATTTCACATTAATTCTAATTTCTAATTTAGAGGTTCTGAACGAAGCATTACGCCATGTACGGATCCCATTAATTACATTGAGAGTGATTCTACTTGTTGGCAACTAGCATCACCAACGAGTACCTTTAGAATAGCTTCGTATGCCTACAGCCTAAAGGTCTCAGTTAGGGTGACCAACCTCCCGAATTTTGTAGGATATCCTGATTTCGGCACTGTATAGAGCCATTCCGAAAGAAACCTAGGTGGGACGCTATTAATCCCGATTTAACACAAAATTATTTAAAACTCCTCCGACTTTTGCCAAACCTTACTCTACTTATAGAAAATCTAGTTTCGGACACAAGTTTTAAGGTTAACCTTGGCAAAAGGAAAAGTCGTTCAAAACGGTTGACAATGGTCTACCACAAGGATCTGTTTTAGCCCCCATACTGTTTAATTTATATATAAGCGTATCTATAAATTTATAGATACGCTGACGATCTCGTGCTAGTCACAAAACATTCTTTTTCCATGACTATGTGAAGGCGTGTCAGTGATTCGTAAATGTAGCACGTTCCCCACTTCTTTCTATTACACACCACTGATCTGTTACGTAATGAGATCATTAAATAAAGGGTTAAGGATTAAGTAAGGATTAAGCAGCAATGGCTGATCGTTGCTAGGCAACGTATTAAATAGGTTGAAAGCATATGTCAAATTATTGTTAGTTTTTAAAGGAAACCTGAGATTAAAATTATGTAACATAGTTAAAGTTGTCGAATTTTGCAAATATATTTTTTGATAGAGTTATTCTTGGTCAATTAGTTTATCAGTTGACGCAAGTATTGAACTGAATTTACATTCCGTATGACACATAAATGGCCGTTGCTAGGCAACGTAATAAATAAGTTGAAAGCAACTGTCAAATTATTGTTAGTTTTTAAAGGAAACCGAATAAAAATTATATTAGTAATAAAGTTATGGAAAAAGCATAGTATGAAACTTGCATGGAACAATCATTCTATGCTCGCTGGATCATATACTATTAAACCCTATGAACTCTTTTACGTGACGCCTGCTGCCCTCGATTAAGTTATAATAATGAATTTAAATAAATATTTTAGAGATGGTCCAACACGGGATCCCCTGTCAAGAGGGGCCTCTAGTTATCGCCTCATGATCCTTATGGTAAATACAGCACTATATCTACTGGTCGTATTACCCCTGTATATACAGATTCACACTTAATATTCTATGTAATATCTTAGAAAATGTTGTATTATAATTATGCCGCAAGGTTAAGCAAAATGTACTTGCTTCTCAAATACATATCCGCGTTTTTTAAATACTTTAATTGCATTTAAATGCAGTTGAATCTTACATCTTGTCTACCATGAAGATTTTTTTATTAACAAGATTTTATATTATGTAATTTGTTGTCAAGTACCTTGATGCAACTCAATAAATAGACATTTCACTGATTTCTCTTTATTTTATTATAACTAGATACCTGAATAACTATATATACAGTTATGGTGGATATAATGGGTCTATATAAGACAATTTCGAATTATAGTAAATTGTTTAACAAATATAATTTATCAATAATAATATAATGTTATCGGGAATACTTGAATTCATGGCAGTCTTCTTAAATGGTTCCATTCCTATTTTTCTAATAAGTATTAGGCTGTTCGCGTGAATGGATTCTTCTTTCTTTTTGATAAAATTCCTTCTGATGTCCCACATGGTTCACACTTGGGTCCATTATTGTTTACATTATCATAAACAATCAGGTTGTTCGCGTGAATGGATTCATCTCTCTTTTTGGTAAAATTCCCTTTGATGTCCCACATGGTTGACACTTGGGTCCATTATTGTTTACATTATTATAAACAATAAATCCAGGTCATTTAATCATAGTGCATTTTTACTTTTTGCGGACGACATTTATTATTTTCTAAAATATACAAGCTACTGGATCTAAAACTTTTGCAAGAGGATTGAAATAGTTTTAATTATTATTACCAGGAATATAAACTCCATGTTAATTTACAAAAATGTCAGTACATCACATTTTCTAAAAATGTAAATAAACACCAATTCATTTATAAACTAGGTAATACGGTTCTGCAGCATACAACCAGTATCACTGATACTGTATCAGAGACCTTGGTGGGTTTTTTGACAAGTGTTGATCATCACATTGACACGTCACACGTAAAGCACTGCAGATCTTGTGATTTGTTATTCGATCTACTGCTAAATTTCAGTCCATCTCAGCTTTAAAATCGTTGTATTTCAGTCAAGTATTCAGCATTTAAACTTCTGCAGCATTGTATCGAGTCCAATATATTGCAAATATATTTGCAAACTAGAATATTTGCAAATATACACTTTTAACTACCCAGGATGGATACAGAACAGTGTTTTCCAACAAGTGTCGCGACACCTAGGTTTGTTAGGAGTCAGTAGTAAGGATGTCGCGTAATTTATGATTTAAATAAACATTAATAAAACTAAATACAAAAACTTGAAAACAATCTTCATTGCTAATGGATTACATTGTTTAGTTTCTTCTGGTGCCCACCTCTTCCTTGGTCTTCCTCGGGCTCGTACTCTTCCTGACTTATACAGCAGAGCCTGCGAGGGAATTCTCCAAGTGGACATTCTTTCAATATTTTATCCAACACGGGTAAAATATTCAATTTTTCCCTTATATCTTCGTTGTGAATATGTTCAAGTTTGCTACATTCTCTCACGCCCCTTAATATTTATTTAAACTGCCTGAATTCTGCTTTCCTCTAGTTTTTTTAGTTTCCAAGATTTGCTACTGTATGTGAGAATAAGAACTACCATTCATTTGTAAAATTAATTATAAATAAATCATTAAAAATAATTGTAGAATATTATTTCTTTTTATCTCTTTTATACAGTTTATTTATATTTTCTTCCATGGTGCCATTTTTCTTGAGTAATTGTACGTGTGTTGTGGACAAAAGATAAACATTGGCGGGTCGCAAATTGCTTTTTGTCCCGCTTCCATCTTTGAAAGATGGTGATTGTTTGTGTTAAATAATGTGAAAGCAGTCAAATTGAACTATATTCGAAATTTTTGTACGGTTTCTTAGGGTTGGGGGGTCTCATGCTCGTGAATTTCTTCCCCTGAGTGCACGCCTTTATCCGGTTCTCTCGTTGTTTTCCGCTGCTATACGAGGTGTGTAAATTAAGTAACCAAACTGATTTTTTTATTATTATTATTTTTTTTATGCTAATAGATTCATTATTGTCTTCCTCAAAATTATTTCCTTGGGAAGCCACACAGCGCTGTAGACGGTTCTTCTAA
This sequence comes from Liopterus haemorrhoidalis, assembly GCA_963971575.1. Lineage (NCBI taxonomy): Eukaryota > Metazoa > Arthropoda > Insecta > Coleoptera > Dytiscidae > Liopterus > Liopterus haemorrhoidalis. Next base: position 44,205,201 of record OZ020612.1, on the reverse strand, counting down.
TCTTCATAGCAGTGCTGAAACTCGGATACTGGAATAGCTTTCAGCTGGTCGGTTACGTATGTTTGAATGTTTTCGAGTGTCCCAAAATGACGTCCCTTGAGGTGATTTTTCAATCTTGGGAAGAGGAAAAGGCACCTTTGCCTCCTTATGTCCTTTTGATCCTGTCAAAGGTTTTTGGGATTTTTGCCATTTTTGCGCAATTTTTTCTCATCTCCAATTTATTGATCAAAATCTGATGAACGGTAGTTTGAGTCAAATTCAACTCTTCCCCGATCATTCTGACTGTCAACCTACGATCTGAACATACACGATCCCGGGTTCTGTCGATATTTTCATCGGTTCTTGAAGATGAAGGCCTTCCGCTGCGTGATTCATCATCAATCAACACTCTTCCTCCTGGAAATGCCTTAAACCACCAAAAAAACCTAGGTCCTTGATAAAACGCTGTCTACGTAGGCAATTTGATAGCACATCGTTGCTCGAAATGAATGTCACTCATTTTTAGAACGCACTAGAAAAAACTGTTTCACGAAAGAAATTGCTACGGGCAACAAAATTACTCTAGCGAATTCAAACTCGTACTGAAGGCGTATGACATGTTCACCTACTGCTCCTCCTAGTCCCGCGTCCGAAATGTTGCCAGATCAAACGCTATGTTGCCAGTTCGGTTACGTAATTTACACACCTTGTATGTACCATAAACTCGTAAACAGACCAGGCGTGTTATAGCGATATCGTAAGTAAGAAACGTGTTTATAATTGTTATGATTTTATTTATGCTTATTTTAAACAAATGCATCAAGAATCAAATTCAGTTACAACTCCGTCGCTGAAACAGCGAAATTCATCATTTTGCGTCATAACTTCAATGACAAACTTAGTGGCGAAAAAATAGCTAAATCGATTTTTTTTGCATGTGAATTATAGACTAATATTGCTCTTTACTCTTTTATTTTACTGAAACATACCTTTTGAAGTCATATTTAGTTTGTGTTCGATAGTTATTTTGAAGATTTACAAATTTTAAAAGTGTTTTTTTTAATATAGGGACATGTATTGGTATCTCTGTATAAAACGATGTTTACATTTGTCATTTAATAATACGTCTGTTGTGTTTTGATACTGACTTGTGTTCAAATATCTAACTTACAGTAATTTCTAAAAACCTTTTTTATTTAGTTTGTTGTTTATTTAGCAGTTATGTATTTAGTTATATATTTTGTTATAGATTTTCTTATTTGATTTTGTGTGTACTGCATAGTTTTTAGGTTATATTCAATTTATTTTTATTTTCTTTTCTTTGATCATATTTTTTGATCTCATCAGTCCTTTGTAGGACTATTTAGCCTATTAGAATAGTTTATTTGGTTCTATTCTGTTCTTATTCTTATATTTTCATTTCATTTCGATACAAGTGACAGCGTACAAATATTACATTCGTTAAATAGATGCATGTAAACGTACTAAACCTGACGTCACATTTTTTTGTGAAGTTTCAAGTGACGCAACTGCACTGTTTCGCCGATTTCCCTATATCAAAAGTTGTGTTTTTGTGACAGTTTTTCCAAATTTTCCATGATTTTTATTGTTTCTATGTACTTATATCAATTATCGTTTCCCAAATTTAATTTTCTGTTCATATATTCTTTATATTCTGCTCATGTCTTCATCAAATCATTAATCTTTCCTCCATAGTTCCTCTCATCCAGGTATTTACTTCGCATGACCAACTATTTCATTTTGGACCAAGTCTTACCATTTATCACATTTCTTATTTTTTGGTAGATTTTTCAAACATTCATCTAGTGGAATAAAGTCGTCAATATATTTGAGTCGCATAACTGAATTTTTCTTACAAATACAAAAAGGTTATGAAAATTGATAGTTTTATTTAAGGTTTGACATTGATTTATATTTGAAAAGATCATTCATTTTATGAAATAAAGAAGGTACTATTTGTTAAAATTTTTACTTCAATTACAAGAAAAATGCAAGGTGTCTAAATGTTTGATAATTTAACAAATTAAAACAATATATATATATATATATATATATATATATATATATATATATATATATATATATATAAGATGGTTTAAGACCTAAACCAATAGCACCTTATATATATATATCCACGTTACATCAAAGTTTACATACATATTTGGGAAATTTACTTTTTCAGAACAACACCATCCAAATATTTACTGTGACAAACATTCTTAAATTTTAATTAATGAAAACTCATAGTAGATCCCCATTTACATCTTCAATTCTGTAATGGTTTTAATTTTCTTATACCGTCCTCTTAGTGTACAGTTACATTGGATGCGGAAACGTGCGATTTTTTTAACGCACAAGACCTGACAATAATTCAAACGCACGAAGTTAAATGATAATGGTTGCAGTACATGCATACTTACGTGCGGTAACTTGTGTCGACGCACAAACAGTTTTGTTTCTTGATGCGTCCAGCAGGCCAAAAATATGGGTTTTCCAAAGACGTTTTTACAAAATTAGAAGATGAATAGAAGTGTTAATATGCTGCTGCATTACAATGGGGATTTTTTTTTATTTATTTCGTTATTTCTCTATTTATTTATTTTGTTTTCTTCATTTCTTTGGAGTTGTACAGAAACAAATAGGTTTGTTTCTGTCCGACAAAAAAATCCATTTCTGTCTCAGTTTTTTCCGACATTCACATAAAAATTATTATTCATCCAAATGAAAAAGTACTTCGGGCAAGAATATTTGTTTTTTATTCTAAACAATTTTTGTCATAAAAGTTTTTGCTGTTAACAATAAAGGAGATATTTCAAGATCTTAGTTTTAGTGTGTTCCCCCGAAACTCCCCAAATATTCATCTAAAAATGCATAGAACAAAAATAATTTTTTCTATAAATAATGTTTTTAGGGTTTTGTCGGTATGACCAAAAAACCCTTATACCGTCATTTTGTCGTCTGTCTGTATGTCTGTCTGTCTGTCTGTCTGTCTGTCTGTCTGTCTGTTCGGTAAAAATTGTAGCCAAACGGCTAAACCTAGAGAGTTGAAATTTGGCATGCTTATACAACTCTTTGACCCGCACATAGGAAAAATACTAAAACATCTAAAAAACATATCCCCCTAAAAATATAAACAAATATGTGCTCATCGAAAAAAAATAATATTTTTTTAAAATTCTGAGTAGGGTGTCAAATGAAAGCGCTTGGTACGTGGATTAACGATCAAATTTTTATTTTTGCAAAATAAATTATTTTGAAGCGATTTTTACCAAAATTGTGCAAAAAAATTTTTGTCCCACACCCTGTAGCCCAGATGGTTTAAACTAAAAATCTGAAAAAATTCTAAGTAATGTACATTGGTGTGAACCGGAATAGTACAACAGGAATTTTTGATCTAGTTATGTTTTTAGAAAAAAAAGCATTTTTTGTGTTTTTTTGCTAATAATGTTGAAAACTTATAGTTATATAACACGCTAAATAGTAATGTGTGTCTTGGTGCAGTGGCTAAGATACTAGCATTTTGCCCAAGAAAATGAGTTCGAATCCTACGAGAGGAGACTATATTATTTTTTATTTATTTTTTTTTTTTGCATTTTTATATTGTTTAAATTATATTTTCCAAATTCTAGTTATATTTTGGCAATTGTTGCATTTAATTTTTTAAAGCGTAAATTTAATAACCAGTGGAAATTGTTGAAATTATAATTTAATTCTATAATTGAATGTACACGAAATCAAAGGGGAGGAGCTATTACTAAAAACAACCAAAGGAAGCCATAGGCGCAATTTTCAAAATCTTAATGAACCTTGATATATAAAAAAAATACTGCACATCTTTAGAAACTTAAATAATGGTAATAGGCATTCGAATTAAAATTCATAAAAAAATATTTTGATATAAAATTTGTTTTGGCATCCCAAATAATCATCATTCACTTACTAAATACCTGCAAAACGCTGAAATGTGTGAAAATTCACACTTCACATCAATTTTTTTATATGTTTTTGCTGTTCAGTAACTGAGATATTTAAAATAAAATAGTTTAATTTGAATGTGGAATAGTCGTGTCCGTAGATAAATATTAAAGAAGAAGGTTGTATGGGTTGCGGACAACAATGAAAACCAATCAAATCAGCTGACAAGTTTCAAATAAGATTTATTCTTCATCGGAGCTACAATAGGATATACTACTATAATATAAGTGTATATAACAGTAGAATGTAGTGTAACAATAATATTATTATTATTACACATATTATTATAATGAATTTATAATTATAATTTATTATTGTTACACTACATTCTACTGTTATATACATTTATATTATATATCCTATTGTAGCTCCGATGAAGAATACATCTTATTCGAAAATTGTCAGCTGATTTGATTGGTTTTCATTGCTGTCCGCAACCCGTACAACCGCCTTCTTTAATTTGAATGAGGCCGCACGCAAGTCGCACGTTTGTACTGAAACCACCCATCCCCGGATCAGGACAAGAACGTTCAGGGTAAACGCTCGTTACCGCACGCCCGGATACAGTGTAACCGTGACCTTAAGGTATCCCCGCAGATAAAAATCTGGTGGAAACAAATTCGGGCTTCTCGGGGACTTATTTCCAAGGAACAATTTTTGAACTGCTGTAAGCGAGTTGTTAGTTGTTGACTCCATTCTGCTGAAAGAAAGAGGCCATTCTGTAAGCCGACACTCGCTAAGCTAGTTGCAATACGCGCACTTGGGCACGACTTTACTCGCCGGCGAGTAGCTAGTAAATTAGCCTAGTGTAATTTAGTTTTAAGTTTTCAAGAGACGCTGAGAGAAGGTTTCTTAAAATTGGGAATTTTAGCGGGGAGGGGGTAGAAGAGTGGTAGAAAAATAGACGACTCTCGAGTTGATATTTTTGAACACGTCTCCGACGCCCAGATCTTTTCATTTGTAAATCGTACTTACCTTAAATATTTTAGGTTGAGGTGAGCTGTCATTATATTATGTCATTTTCATTATAGCTTGACTTTTTGTGTTATTCTTTATGCATTTTTTTAAATATATTAGTTTTAAAAATATTTCATTGTATTATGTATTCTTTATTTTTCATAATGTGTCACTTTTTCTTTTTTACATTTAGATTTTGGGTACCAACATAAAACATGAAATAATCACGGTGTTCGTTACAACTTGGGAAAACAAAAATCAGGTTTAGTTCCGCTTGAACATTATAAACAGAGCATAAAGAAAAAGATATTAATCTGTTACCAGGAGTAGTATCAATCAAATAATAAACTGGAAAATATGAAAAATTAGGTAAAGCCGGTATTCAAAATTTCCTATTACGTTTCCGTTCTTGCAAAAGAAAAAATGTTATTCCCATTTCCGTACTTTAAAAAAATCTGGTATAGTCGGATTGCTGATAAGTGACTGTTCGTTGCTACAAGTATCGATATTCAATACTATATGCTTTCTCTGTCTATATCATTATAATTATTTGCATACCCATAGTAACGTATAGTGACGCAAGTTGACAACTAACCTTCCAAATTATTTGAATAAAAAACAAAACATTAGAAAGAAATGGCAAGATTCGTAGATATCTTTACTAATTAGAGCGCGAAAATAAATTTACAGCAGTACTCAAATAAACAAAATTATTAATTTTAAGGTAATAATTATAAATAAGGAAAAATTAATACTCATACGTAAATTTTGGATTATAATTTGTTGTTTATTCCAGCAGATTTAAAATTAAAGTTTGTGAATTTAATAATTGGCCGCAAGCCGTATTTTAATTAATATTTATTACCAGACACTGACAGTTAACAAAAATAACAAAAAACATTTTTAAAATCGCTGAAAAATGGTAACTAGATTATTATATGAATGCATTACTTGATACATACATGTAACAGTCACCTATCAGCAATCCGACTATAATAACATTATGTTGTTACATTTCGGTTATTATCCTTGATAAAAATTGAAGCAAATAGTCGGGAGTCATTACATACTTTTTTCGACTCTCGACTCCGACTGCCAACTCCTCCAGAAAATCTTGACTCTTCGTCTCCCGACTCACAACTCCCCATCCGTGGATTTTAGAAGCCACTGGAGGCAATTTATTTAACCATTCATTGTCTTTTACCAGGTGGCACTGGTGTAAAAATCTGAAAATTATTAAATTAACGATATCGCAATATTACGATCCCTTCTTCTTTACCCCTATTAGTGCTTCATATATTCAAACCCTTTTCTGACAATAAATAACGTGAATAAATTGATTGTGACATTGACCGCGAACAAAGTTTCAAGGTAAAGTTGACAAATGTTCGCCGGCAGCACACGCTTGTAGCACGGGTTGTCTACCGACCTAGTATTTTGTACATAAATTATATTTCACAAAGTTTATATATTTATATTTTTCAATTTATTAATATATTATCACTATTTTGTGATAAGGATTGTACGGGTTATGGACATAAATAATGCAAATAGATCTAGCTGATCAGTTTTGAATTATTTTATTTCTTCATCAGAGCTGTTCTAGTAAGATAAGGTCATTGTTCGATTAAAGCAGGGGTCCCCAAAGACCTCCGAAGGTCGATATGATATTGCTAGGGGTCGATTCTGGCTCGGGGGTCGATGGAAAAAAGTTAAAAGGTTGATGCTGGTTTTAGCCATGTTCCATCCTGATAAAACAGAGAAACAAGTTAGATCAGCGATTCCCAAACTGTGCGCCGGGCTACAGGGGCGCCGCGAAAACATTCCAATATTCCTTCATCTGCGTTAGTTAGACCAGGGGTAGGCAACCTTTTGTATAACACGGGCCAGAATAAGATTTACGTTTCGTCCGCGGGCCGTAGTAGTTAATAGACACAGTTACTTGTTTTTTTTTTTTTTTTCTGAAATATAAAAAACAATAATAAAACAAAGTTAATTAAGTATTATATTTATTTCTCTTATCATTTATAACAAATTAAAAAGAAATGCAAAAAATAAGTAAGTATTAAACACAAAACAATAAATATAACTGAAAACAAATTTTAATTAATGCGACTTCTGGTGCTGTATAGATTTTGATAGCAATTCAATGTCCGGTTCGATTTGTGTAGTGCTTAAACGCAAGTTGTTTTCCAAACCCATATCAAGTTATTGAAGTTCTGTACTTCGATTTTAGATACTTTGTCTTGGAGAATAGTTGTTCACATCGATATGTTGAGCCAAATAAGGAGTAAATGTACTTCGCATTATCAACTAAATTCTTCAGCCAGAAGATTTTTTGCCGGCTACTAGTGCAAAGGTGTCAAATTAAATGTTTCTCTTAAATCTACCCTCTCTTTGAGATCCAAAATTTCCATTTGAAACTTTTCTGGAACATTTTCGATTTCAGCGATGGAAAAGGGGTGAATTAAATAAATAAAAATAAATACTTTTCTTGTGGAAATCTTGAAAGCGTTTTTCAAATTCTGAATAAAGATCTTTTTAATATAAATTGAGGATTATATTTGTCACGATAATTTTGGAAAATCGAAAAGATTTTTTTTATATGGGATTGCCACAGAATCAGTTTACTTTTAAAAACTTTAATATATCCATATAATTGTGTCACATTTTGATTTTGCTTTTGTAAGGCTTCATTTAAAACATTCAGGTGTGACAACCATCCTTCATCATTAAATTGTTGAATAGGAATCTCTTTCATATCCATGAATAGTTTAATTTAATTCTTCAAATCATAAAAAAAAAAAAATTGCACTTAAGGCCGTCGAACTGGGCAATAATGTTGAACATCTGTATTAGAGATGGGAATTTCGGCTCAGTTTGCGGAACCGGATCAGTGGAGGTCGTTCAGTTTGTTGAGCTGGTTCATTGATCCGGTTAAGTAAACATGTTTCCGAGACACAGGTCGGTCGTTAGTTCGGAGGTAGAACGTCGCTTAGACCCGGCTCTTGCTTAGAGCCGTTTCTTGCAATATATGAACTGTAAACATGATCCCGAGACACAGGTTGGTCGGTCGTTCGGTCGTAGGTAGAATGTCGCTTAGAACCGGCTCTTGCTTAGAGCCGGTTCTTGCAATATATGAACTGCAAACATGATCCCGAGACACAGATCGGTCGGTCGTTCGGTCGTAGGTAGAACTTCGCTTAGAGCCGGTTCTTGCAATATATGAACTGTAAACATGATCCCGAGACACAGGTGAGTCAGTTGTCGGTCGTTCGCTCGTAGGTAGAACGTCGCTTAGCCCCGGCTCTTATCTAACATTTTTGAAACAAACAATTCACTTTATGTAGCTACTGTATTTTAAACCAGATGTTTTAAGTTTATGGCAATGTTTATTGCCCTTATAAATCGGACATCTGGGATTTGGGCAATATTTTTAATATTTTTATATAGTATGGTTGTAAGAAAATACAGACAAAGCCTATTAGTTTCAAATAAACTGCCCTACAAATTGATGACAAAATACACATTATGATAATACATTACAAGCCGAGTTCTCGCGAAGTTCAACATGACATCGATCCAGATCCGAATCACTCCGGTCACTGCTCACAATCGCCCGACCAATCGTATCCTTGAAACTTGAAACTATACAGTGAGCCGTGGGCCGGCTCATTTCAATTTGGTGAACCGTGTCACTTCGGTCAGTGGACTGAGCCGTCTCAATGAGCTGGTTCGTTCATGAACGACCCATCTCTAATCTGTATAGTCATTTTCAAGATCAATTAGCAATTCTCAAAATGCTCGATGACTTAATGCTGAATTGTATCGAAAATTAAACTGTAAATCTCTGCTTTTTCTTATGTTAGGTACTAACCTAATACTATTCTTTCATATTTTTGTTTTTGAAAATATTTATTTATTATTTCTTCTATAGATCTCGTGGGCCGGGTTGGAACTTTAGGCGGGCCGAAGGTTGCCCACCGTTGAGTTAGACCAATGATTTGACTTGGGGCGCTGCGGAAAAATTCTGATACATTAAGGACGCCGGGAACCGAAAAGTTTGGGAACCACTGAGTTAGATGTAAAATTCCATGGCGATTTAAGGCTGAAATTAACCAATTTTGAACCCGACATTGCTAATCTTGGAAATACTCACCAACAACACCCATCACATTGACAAAGACAGTCAATTTTAATTAATAATAATATTATTATAATTGATAAATTTAATATGAATAAAAATCACTGTACAATAAACAATATAAGAAATCACATAAGCGTATTTTTTGCTTGTCCTATTATAATAACGTAATTGTAAAATAGAGGGGGTCGATAGGAAGACGAGAAACTCTTCTGGGGGTCAACGGTTAAAAAAGTTTGGGGAACCCTGGATTAAAGTATTAAAAAAGGATTAAAGGATGTTAAAATTAGTCATGGTATAAAACAATATTCTCCGTTTCACCATAGTCACGGCAATATCTTATATTTATTATTTTTTAATTTGTGTGTATTGTAAATTTTATATATTTTTTTACTTTTTATTGTTTATTTATTTTTAACTTATTTACTACGTATAGCAGAGTTTTTCAAACTGTGTTCCGCGTAGCGTCTACTAGTGCTCCGCGACGAATTCTTGTCGTGAAAAGTGCTCCGTGGCTCAAAAAGTTTGGGAAACTCTGAAATATAGTTTACTATACTGACTCCTAACATATTGCTTTACAACCGGACTAATTTTAATTACCGAACAATGACCGAATACGTTACTAGACCACCTCTAATGAAGAAATAAAATATTTTGAAACTGGTCAGCTAGATATAGTTGCATTATTTATGTCCGCAACCCGTACAACCCATTCCACGCATACCTTTTTACGTACATGACCTACTCCACAGTATCACTATTATACTATTACTCACTATTATAGTGGGTGCTTCACTTTCCTGTTCACTAACAGTCAAAATATCACACATAAAGCTGCATTCACAGCTCTTAAATTAGTCGACTATAGACTATGCATTGTGGATAAAATTATTATTGTGACATTTTACGAACCCACCATCAGCGATATCGCGATTTCTTACCAAATTTTAACAAAATTATATCCGCAACTACAGCATTTTTTTCACAATTTCCGAAATTTGTTGAAATATGTGTGACAGTATTTTTTTGCTTACGTAAAGTGAGATAGCTAATGTGTGTTTATATGTCTCATTAAAACAACGCACTAACTACAATCGACAAAGCATACTGCACTAAATTTAGAGCTGTGAACGGTTGCTTGCGTTACCAAACGACAAACTTGTTTCTGAGAATCAACAATGCACAAGTCATAGTCTATAGTTGATTAATTTAAGAGCAGTAAACGCAGCTTTTAGGTTCTAAAGAATTCTGTGTGTTAATAATAAGTAAAGACGATGGAAATGATAATGCACAAATGTAAGTAATTTCATCATTGAAGCGAAAGAAATAGTCGATACTGATTACTTACTTGTATAACGAAAATGCTATAAACATAAAGTAACTTAATTTAAAATAAATTTGAATTTATTTGAACAATTTGATTTTATGAACTCTCCGAGCATGGCCGGCCAGAGGGCGGTGCGAACGGTGCGACCGCATAAGGCCCCGCGCGACCAATTTTTAATTTTTTTATTTATAGAATGACTAAATCGGTTCTATTCATAGTTGCAGTTTACCTTTATACAAAATATGCAACAGCTACAGGAACATACGAGTGACAAGAAGACGATATCGAAAATTCATTCACTTGAAAATATACTTACTTCATTTGACTTTTTATTGAGTTTAGTCATCTAGTATGATTTATTAAATGAAGTAAATGTACTAAGCAAGTTATTTCAAACTTCTCATATAGATATTGGGACAGCAAATTCCCATCTAAAAGGTTTATTTAAATAATTTGAGGATTACCGCGATTCTGGATTTAAATCTTCTGTAATTAACGCAAAGGAACTTACTGCAGAGTTAGAAATGGAACCAAAATTTAAAATACATCGTACTGGACGAAAGACAAAACAGTTTTCCTACGAAGGAACTAATGAACCAATTTCATTCGCAGAAGAACATTTCAGAATTAAATACTTCTTAATTATAATTGACAATGCAATTTTATCATTTAAAAAAAGATTCGAAATTTATCACCACCACGAAAATTTATTTGGCTTTTTGTACAATTCATTCAATATACAAAAGATGACTGAAAACGATCTGCTTACATGTTGCAAAGATTTAAATTTGTGTTTAAAAAACGACATTGATTGTACAGACCTGTTTTATGAAATTAAAATGTGTCGTCGGGTATTGTCGCCTAGAAATACAATTTTAGAAATTTTAGAATATATTTACAAGAACAATTTATCTGAATTGTATCCCAATTTTGTAACTGTTTTGAAAGTAATACTGACAATTCCAGTAACAGTTGCATCGGCAGAGAGATTGTTTTCAAAACCGAAAATAATAAAAAATTATTTACAATCTTGTATAAGTCAGGAGCGATTCTCTTCATTGGCAATTTTGTCAATCAAGTCCGAGTTGGCAAGAAAACTAAATTATGACAAGATAATTAACAATTTGCAATGAAACATGCCAGAAGTACGTCAACATAGCCGTCTCAATCGTCTTTCGCCATTCCTTCCGATTTTATGTTATTGTCCTCATGTTGTGTGCACCGATAGACCGAGCATCCTGTGTTACACAATCAACCCACCTAAGCTTTGGTCTACTTCAATTCTACTACCTATTGGCACAGTACGAAAATCTCTTTGTACATGGTTTATTTCATTGGCTCCAGTCCATCCTAGTCGATTTAATTAAACTTTTTCATACCGATTAAACAGTTTGAAATTATATCCGCATCTCAATAAGGCTCTTTTGCATACGGTCTAAAACGTTCTATGGGCATCTCGGTCGAGATATTTCAGTACTATTTTCAGAATGAGATTTCATAACAATAGGTTTTCTATAGGCAGTGGTCGTTAAGAAATAGGTATTTATAGATCTTTTCAGATATTTATATTATTTTGTTAAATATTAATTATAGTTATTCATAAATTATAAGTGTAACTAATACGTACAAATAATAAGTGCAATATTACAAAATACAAATATTTTGAATAGGTTTTTTTTCCCGGGCCGGCTTTTTCGCCCCGCTTTTTCTCGGGCCGGCCCTGTAACCGAGCGCCTGCTATACAAGTTGAAACCCTAAACTGACAACTTTCATTTCTTTTACAAAATCTACGTTTTAAATTATGAATGTATATCGTATACCGTAACCTGGATTATATTCTGAATATAAAAACACGCATTTAATCTAAAAATCATATTGACACGCATATTTAAAAGCATTGTTTTTATATGCATTGTCAATATCCGATCCCTTTGTTTTTTTAAAAGTGACATGTTTTTTCTTAAAATACGTTTCGCATGTTTTTATGATGCAGTTGGCATATTTTTCTTCGATTTTCATATGAAAATCATATTCGAACGATGACGTAATCCAATTTCAACGTGATATTCTTCTGTCCTTCAGTTTTTATGTATAGATATCTTTAACATCTGCGAAATATTTCATATTTTGAAAGTTTGAGTTCAGAATTAAGTTTATTAATTTTGGATAAATACATTAAAGGTATGTATTGCATTGATTGTCAAGCTGAAATTGTGCCATTTTATGGTCTTGTGGACTATCTCCACAAAATGGCCCGGGTGCCCCAACATTTTCTCAACAGTAAAAAGTTTAGTATCACGAGTTTAGGGAAGAAAATCGCTCCAAAAAGTTTGAAGAGCGGGGATAAATGTCGCTCCTGAACAGTTTAAGAATAAGAAGCAGAAAGTAAGTCCCAAATGAAAAACCTAATTCAAAATTATTTTTCTCTTCTCGATCCTATTCTTTATATATTTTTCTTGTTTTTTGTTTATTTCTGGGGCCTCATGTAACGCGCTGAGGCTCCGGTTGTCTTGTATCCCCTCTGTGGACGGCCGGGACTCTTGAATTCTACCATAATTCGTTCTATAAATTTCTTTAGCTTCTCTTCATAGAGAAGTAGAGACAATGTTAACAGGATTTTAGACAAGGTAAGTGTAACAGAGTACGGCTGGGGAAACAGGCAGCTGCCATCTTTGACTTGGTCAAAACATTGGCTTATATTCATGTAATATCTGATTTATATTTCGTTTTTGTTTTTATTATTTTGAACTAGGAATGAAACCGAATTAAAATAATATTGTACATAAACCGAATCTACAAATAAATCAACATAATCCACAAAAAAATAAATAAATAAATAAAAATATCAACACATTTATATTAAAATATATAATATACTTAATTAACATGTATAACAAAAATAATAATAAGCTTTTCAACAGGTCAAAGTCTTAAATAACTTGAAAAAATTACGAATACAGTAAAATACGTACACATGAATTGATTCATGGTATTTCATTTTTTCTGCTCCAAGCGGATTCTTGCTTTTAGCATAGCTACGATTTGTACACCCAAATGAACAGTAATTAACCATTTTAACTAATTTTTATTGTATCTACACAATGAAATTTCTAACATAAAAATTGAAAAACTGTACCTAGACTTAAACTATGAAAACTATAATAGATCTTAAACTAGGCACCAAGCTTTAAAAATATAAAGTTTAAATATTATAGAAGGAATCATACAAAATCAAGAACAACAACGTCAAAGACAACGCTCAATGAAACAGACATCTAATACGTTTTGAAGACAAGGTGATGCTATGATGATTCTCTCTATTATCTCTGTGAGAAGTGACTATTGGTCTTTTACAAGAGATCAAAGAAATCCTCAAATGTGAGGAAATTGACATTTCTCAAAATTTTTTATTTATATTTGATTTAGTGCTGTCCTTTACTGTCAGAAAAATAATTCAACTTTCTTCCCAGATCTTTTTATTCATTTATATTCTGTACAATATTTAAGTACTTGTGCTGAAATCTATTGACGCTTTAAGCAACTATTTTATTTGTTGGTTGATCTTTTCAAATTTATTCCTGTATATATCAATTAGGTATGCATAATAAATTTTCTACTAGTGACATCTTTTATCTAGGAGAATAAATATGTGTTTACTCTTCTCTTCATTTAAATCTTTAGCTTGGGGTACAATGAAAAATGGCAAGATTTAAATTATAATAAAATATGGTTTGCTTAATATACAGAATATATTTGTTTACTTCATTGCGAATCATTTAACTAATTGTTTGAAAACATGAGTATAAATTATATAACATAATATATTTGTTACATTTTTACAGATTTATAAATAAATTCAGATAAAAAAGTATAATTTTTTAGCTGATATTAAAAATTTTGCAAATTTAAAAATAGCGATTTTAAGCTGACTTCTAAACATTTCCTCAACTCACGATTCTCGTCTCTCAAATATACTTTATGTATATTATTCTCAGCTATAAAAATGTCTCAAAAAAAATATGTCGTGTTTATAACTGAGCTTAAAAATTTATGGTAAAAAGCAGGAATTTTAAAATAGATATTCAACGTTTTCAAGTAGGTATAAATTGCGTTTTTTACTTCAACCAATTTACACAGTAATATATAACAATTTATATGACGTTCTTAGTACTTTCAAGATACCGACACTAAAATAAATTTTGTTACTATGTAGATTCCATATTTTGTAATAATAATAATATTTGCTTGAATTCTCTGTTAGGTTAAATTTTCATTATTTCAAACATATTGTATTTATATTATAAGATACAGGTTATTATAATCAACGAATAACTCCTGGGAAAACGTATAATCTAACTAGAGTGGATAACAAGCACAGTTACGCCTGTGTTGTATGCAGCCCGCTTTGCAAACATGTTAAGAAAGTTGCCACCAGTTTCCATATGTATACTATCTTTTCATTATGAGCGCACTATACCACATCTTTATTTTAGTTATCTTGACAGTTAAAGTAGTATTATACAAATATTTTTCTTTGTTCTTAATGTAAAAATATTTTCTCTCTCTCTTCTTGGGAACTATCAGTCGAATTGACTTTGTCTCTCTCACTTCTCACAAGTCGCAAGTAGTTGTAGACGGATTAAGCGGGTGTCAGATCTGTAGCCCGCTAGGGGTCCTGCAGAGGCCTACATATTTGTGACTTTTATTCCTGGGTGGAACACTAGGCCTCTAAAATATGCGCAAATTTTTTAGGAGGCTCAGAAGCAAAAGCTTTTTCTTGGAGTAGGCTCATATTTAATTACAAAACAAATATGCTCCTTAAAACCTGTTTTGTGCTTGAAAGGGAGCTCAAGCCCTTGAGATCCCCCCCTCACGAGTTCTAACCTAAACTCTACTATATGTCGCTAGCTTTTTCTGTTTATGGCGAATGTTTCGATTTGTGGCAATGATTTTTTGATCTCCGCTGCTTTCTTTAGGGTATATTGCTTCCAAGGGGATTTTGGACGGCCTCTTTCCTAAATTATTATAACCAGATTTTTTTTTCATAAATGTCTTATAACTAGATGTATGCTAAAACTCAATAAAATGCATTTAATTTTATGTTTTACATCGAATTTTAAGAATTTTATGCAACCAGGCATAAATGATAATAAATTTTGAATGAATTTGAAACATGGCACGTTTTGTGAAATATGACATGTCTAGCCAGCATTTAAAATTTTTCGTTAAAACTGGAATCAAACAGACAATATATTTGAAATTGTATGAATATTAGAATTGAAAAAAGTTCATTTTATGAATTAGAATTTGTATGAATTCACTACACTGTTCTCTAGCAATTTTCCCAAAAGGGGAAGACGGGCCCCTCTTTTTTGGTTGTTAAAGCATGCCGCCATATTTGGGTGCATTCCTATCACGTTCAGTACTTCGCTAGTGTCTTCCTAAAGTGGTTGTATGACTGAGAGCTGGCGTTTACATTTTGTAAATTGGTGAAACGTGTTTTTTGCTGTGTTGATATATTTTTCACACATATACTGACGTTGATTGCTCCAGTGCAGAGCATGTGGCAAGTGGGCACATTGTTCTTGCGCTGGAGAAGATGATAACGATGAGGAATGCACTCACGTGTTTTCATTCTACCGCCAGATTTTAGCTGATTGCCGACACCGGGGCAAAATGAGCACAAGGAAGCTTTATATCGTCATAACTTTTATTTTTGTATTTTTCTAAGTTCTTTTACTGTCTGTAATAATTAAACAATAAATCATCTTACGAATAAAAGTATTTCGAAATTTTTTACGATATTCCTTAAGATTTTATTAAAGATAATGTTTAAGGTGCCCGTTATGCCCCGGCTTCCCCTACATTGAGTTGAATCTGTATATTATGTACTCTTGTGATGTTCGCTTGACGAATTAACTTGAACTAAAGATTTATAAGGTTATGCCTGTATATTTAAAAGCCGTATCTTGATTATCTCTCTAAAACAACTGCACGGAATCTCTAAAAACGTATGATAGCATTACTGTATTACCATATTGTTTACCATTATCGTTGACTTCTGGTTGGAAAATTCCGAATGAAGATTACCGCAATCTTGTCTTAGTAGTTTAATTTATTCAAGAATGCTTTATTTAATATTCTCTAGTAGTTCATTTAGCTCTGGGTTTCATTAAAGTATGAAGCTGGAATCTATTTCTAAAATGCAATACGATTTACTTCTGCTTGTTTGCCTTTGAATTTAAATGCTAAATGGAAGCTAATTTTGGAGCTTACATTTAAATTAAATATAAAATTAAACTTTTCCAATGAAAGTATATTTACAAATTTAAATATTTAACTGGTTTTTTAACTCTTTAGTTTCTTTAATTAATATTAAATTAATATAAAAAAAAATTGTTAAGATTAAATAATATATTTGTTATACTTGCATTAAACAGTTTGAGAGATCAAAACTCAAAAGTGACCATATATTTATGATCTAAGACGAAAAAAGTACCTACAAAAATTTCCAAAAATTAAAAAAAAAAATCTTTGAATTATGATTAAAATTTTTTCGACTCTAGCGATACTCATTTGATTTTAGCCAAAATATAGTTTTAAGCTAATGTTAAGGTGAGGATTATGAAAAAAATATTTAAAAAATTCATGCTTTCTTAGTTTTTGAGTAAGAGCCGAATTGGGTTTTTTGCCTATAATTCCCAAACTATTGCCCAGACTTCAAAATGGACCAAATTTTGTTGATCTATGGTTAAATATACTTATTTTTACCAGTTTTCAATAAAATTGGAGACAAAAATGTTTTGCTTAAAAATCACGATTTTTTTAAGGTTTACCCTTACGATTTTTGGCAATTTTCAAGGGTTAAGGATTACTGCCCATACAAAACTTAATAATTGGATTATTATAGCCCATTTTTTTAAAGATTAATCAATGCAGGAGAATTCAAATATCAAACCGCAAATTTTCAAATCTTTTTTTGTTTCAAAATTTGGTTTCAAGTCAATTAAGACCTCAAGACTTCAAAAATTTTAACCGCAGGTCTTTATCACATTTCGTTTTTGAGATACGTCCATGCGAAGATGAAAATTTCTATAAATCACGCCATATTAAAATTAGTCATAATTTTCAAATACGGAAAACGAATAAGGCCTCAATTTTTTTCTAGACTAAATAAGCTACGGGGAATCCAAAAATTTTCACGTGAGACCGCTGTCTTTATTCGTATTTGAGTTGTGATTTTTTTTGTTTTTAAATTCACAATTTTCACAAAAAAATTAATTTATGCTTTCTAGGTTAAACAAGACACAAGGGTTTCAAAAATTTAAACCGCGGGTCTCTGTCTTTTACCTTTTTTTAATTAGAATTTTATGAAATTTAATATAACCAATATAACCTGCGATACAGAATAAGAAACAAGATTAAAATTTTAACTCCTAGTTAAAATGTTACTTTTTAACCAAAACTTTTTAACCACAAATTATACAGAATAGACCCGAGTGTGTTCTTGTTTAATGTACCCCGGTGACCACTTATATTCCTCGTGCACAATCGAAGGCAATACTGGGCTTTCATAAGTAAATAACTCTGTGTATTTTCATTATGCTTATGATAATACACAATAAATTAAAATTTTATGATTGCGACTTAAAAATTATTTAACTATATTAATATTTGAATAAAACAAACAGTTGGTATTATATAAATGCTTTCTTAACAATCTTTCCTTAACCCACTTATATTTAATTAAGAACAAACACCATTTTTCTTCCTAAAAAAATTTAAAGGCACAAAAGACAGCAGTCAGGCTATAAATTAGGCAAGACACCAAAAACGGAGATAGCCCATAAATTCGTCACCTTGACTTATTGATTCTAAAAGAAATATTTTTTCACGACCTAATTCTTTATTAAAAGATAAAACATGTGAAATAAGATACATATTTCAATTCTAAGAAGCAATAACAGTTATCTATATCTAGAATTATCTACAAGTCTAGACATTATATCTGAAAACAAAATAAAGGTTTGATATTTCACTCTTTCTGAGGATGAACATGTTCTAGAATTTTACAACGAGCTGTTCTATATTTTCATTTCTTCTTGAAATAATATTGTTTTAGCGAATAACCTTTTTAAAGTTTTAGGAAGACCGTTGAAAATCGAATATTATTATATAGGAAACTGTGATATGACAAATTTAAAAAAAAAATGTTGGTATAGAAAATTATTAGGGCGCTAATCTACAATTCTGGAGACGGAATTCGCAGGACTTTAACTTCCTACCTGGCAGATCTGGATTATGCAGATGACATTTGCCTTCTGTCTCATACCTTCGAAAATATGAGTGCTATACTTGATTCTCTCGTAATCGGTAGACCTCGCATCAACATTAAAAAGACGAAATGCACGCAATTAGGCTCCACTCAACAAGACAAGTTCCGCATTAACGATCACCTTATTAAAGACGTCGACATTTTTACTTATCTCGGAAGCATTGTCTCATACAAATCTGGAGGCACCGAAGAGGTTGTTAAAATGAGGATTAATAAAGCTAGGCATGCTTTCAGTATGCTGAAAAATGTTTGGAACACTTCGTAGTATTCCAAGTCAATAAGAATTGAATATTCATCATACCGGTTCTACTATATGGATGTGAGACTTGGGAAACTTCTAGAACCATTATCTTTAACCGTTTTTGAGTTGTGATCTTTTTTTTAATTCACAATTTTCACAAATAATGTAAATTATGCTATTAAAAAAATTGTCATAATTTCAAAAAGCATTAAATGATTAAAGCTCTACATTTTTTCTAAACTAAATAAACTACGGAGAATCAAAATATTTTAACCGGAGGTCGTTGTCTATAACCGTTTTCTTTTTAATTCACAATTATCACTAATAATGTAAATTATGCTATTAAATAAATTGTAATAATCTCAAAAGGCATTAAACGATTAAAGCCCTACATTTTTCTAAACTAAATAAACTACGGAGGATCAAAAATTTTTAACCGGAGGGCGCTGTCTATAACCATTTTTGAGTTGTGTGTGTGCGTGTTTTTTTTTTAATTCTGTTTTCACAAATTATATAAATAATGCTATTTAAAAAAATTTTAATCTCAAAACGTTTTAAACGATTAAAGCACTAAATTTTTTCTATAAATAGTATTTTTATTTTCCAAATTATTTCAATCCCAAAATAAAAAATGCCCCGACGAACAAAAAATATCACGGACTTTGACCGTGTGATATTATTTCTTTTTTTACATTTACTGCAAATTCTACAACCCCTTCAAACAAAATTAAAATCAAAAATAGATTTTTAATTAGAGTGAATCACATCAATGAACAAAATTAATTAAAAACTACAAAAGAATTATCTTACTCCCACGTACATACATATTTCAAGTTAAATATAAACAACAAAAAAATCAATAATCTCTTCAAGAACATTAATTTCACGTTTACATAAAAAATAATCAATTAAATGTATAAATTTATATTAATTAAATATTGTAACACGCTAGATCTAAAATTTTATATATTTACCGTCTCCTAGCAACGAATGTTTTGTAATAATAATAGTTGTGATTCTGACAGTTAATTATTGTGTGTTTTGTATAGTTATATACTGAATTCTGATTGTAAAACTGTTAAAACTTTATAACTGTTTATAATATATATAAATATATCATTATATATTTCAATTTATTAATTAACGGGCAATATAAATATAGTGCAATTCTATAACTGGCGACCCAACGTTGTGGCCCGAATAATTGTTGAAGTTTTACAGTTTTTAAGTTTTACAGTGTTGTGATTTTGACTATATTACAAGTGTAACAGTAACTGTTGAGACTATTTTATGGAAAGACGTTCGTGAAGTGCTGGACATTCCAATTCATTGCTCATTGCGTATTCAAATTAAATTTTATTTGTCGCGAGTGTGTACTGTCCTATCGTGCGAACATTGTCGTGCCGTCTCGACCAATTTTGTACTTTTAGTTTTACGCACATAAGTTTCTTGAACTTTACATGAGTTTTACTGATTCTTCGAAACGTAACACACGCGGTAGACCTGCAAAGATGACGAACGTTGTGCTTTCAGAAGAACAGTTTCAGACGCTGCTTCAGCAGATAAATAATCGACCGGTCCTTGAACGAACTCCTTCGCCGACATTACCACAACAAAATGGGAATTTTGTGAAATGTACTTCTCGGTTTGATGGAGCAAGGGAAAGCGATGTCGATGCATTTATATGTGCTATTGAAGTTTTTAAAGAATGCGCTGATGTTTCTGATGCGAACGCTTTAAGAGGCTTGCCAATGCTATTGACAGGTGATGCTGCTACATGGTGGCTAGGAATCCGTGCGACAACTGAGACATGGAATGAAGCCATAAATGCGCTCAAAATCGCATACGGAAGGAAAAGAACTCCATTTCAAGTTTATCGGGACCTATTTAAACTTGAACAAACAGCTGATATGCCAACTGATCGCTTCATCAGCAAATGTCGAGCATTGCTAGCAGAAATTCCCGATGACTTGACGGAAAAGGTTCAAATGGACATGGTATATGGACTTATCCATCGGCGCATCAGAAAACATGTGCCTAGGGATAGAGTAAGTACATTTACTGAATTTTTAAGACTAGCACGTACTGTTGAGCAATCTTTTGAAGACAAGCCGTCCGTACAAATAAAAAATGAATCTCTGCTCGTCAAAGAGAAGGAGAATGAGGAAGGAAATGTCAAAAAGAAGATTAAATGCAATTATTGCAGGAACGTAGGTCACACTGTTGACGACTGCAGGACCCTACATAATAAAAGAGATAGACAAAACGATGCCAGCTTAGCTAATAAAACAAGCGTTGTAGAAACATCTACGTCTAGTAACAGCTGCTACGGATGCAATTATCCAGGAGTGATACGTGCTAATTGCCCGAAATGTAAATCTGACGAAACAAGTGTCCAGGCCACTAGCTTTTATACAATAACTGACTGTCACGCTACAGCAACCGATTGTTTCAGTCAGAATATTTGAATTTGTGGGTACAGCTATTGCCGATTCAGGAGCATCTCGTAGTATCATGGGTAGGAACTTGTTTAAAATATTGCAAAATAGGTGCAGATTTGAAACTTCCAACCTAGTCATGACTTTAGCAGATGGAGTTTCAAAAGAGGTAATGGTGCAAATAGCAAATGTACCAATTACCATTAAGGGAAGATCCGTTCTCAGTAAAATGATAGTGTTGCCAGGTGACAAAGACTAAGATCATCGAGCACTGTATTATTACTGCTCCAGATCAAGTACCCATCTCAGTACCACCTTATCGTATGTCTGGCGAAAAGAAGGCAACAGCTTTTGAAACCGCCAAATTACTCATAGAAGAGATCGTTAGCGACAATGAACCTCAGTTCGTTAGCGAAGTGATACAACAGATGACGCATATCTTACGAATTCAACAGTCATCAATCACTACTAATCATTCAGAAGAAA
This sequence comes from Liopterus haemorrhoidalis, assembly GCA_963971575.1. Taxonomy (NCBI): domain Eukaryota; kingdom Metazoa; phylum Arthropoda; class Insecta; order Coleoptera; family Dytiscidae; genus Liopterus; species Liopterus haemorrhoidalis. Next base: position 44,183,298 of record OZ020612.1, on the reverse strand, counting down.
ATGAAATAAAGCGAATCATCCATCGTATTGAGGCTAAAGAATTATTTGAAGATCGACAAAAGAAGTACGCCGATCAGAACCGTCGTCCAGCCCCAAGTTACGAACCTGGTACTCGGGTATTGTTAAAAACGCATCAACTAAGTTCTGCAAGTAGAGGGATTACTTTCAAGTTGATGCCAAAACGCGACGGCCCATATAAAATCCTGCGGGCGGTGACACCTACAACTTTCGAAATTGAAGACCCAGATAAACCTGGTCATGTATTAACAAAGGTGCACACTTCGGAAATTGTACCATACGTCGGTAGAATGGACCCAATTTTCCCAGTCATTAAGAAGAAGAAAAGAGGGAGACCAAAAAAGACTTCTGCAAATTTGCTGGTTCAGTCGCGGGACGCTTCCACGAACCAGAGGGGGAGACTGTAACACGCTAGATCTAAAATTTTATTGATTTACCGTCTCCTAGCAACGAATGTTTTGTAATAATAATAGTTGTGATTCTGACAGTTAATTATTGTGTGTTTTGTATAGTTATATACTGAATTCTGATTGTAAAACTGTTAAAACTTTATAACTGTTTATAATATATATAAATATATCATTATATATTCCAATTTATTAATTAACGGGCAATATAAATATAGTGCAATTCTATAATATATCATAAATTTGTCAATTATTTTTTTGATTTAGTCCCAGTCTCTCCCCCTTCAGGTAAACTTCTAGGTAACTATCTGATAGATAAGCTTATGTGATACTTTCTAAGCTGAATAAATGTCATCCCGTCTTTCAATACAAAAATATCTATCGGATAGTTATCGAACGGATAATGAGACTGACATATTGAATTCACTGATTGGTATGACATTTATACAGCAGATAAAGTTCCAGATAACCTTATCTGTCCGGTAGTTACCTAGAGGTTTACCTGAAGGTGGAAAGATGGGGCCTTATTGTTTTATTTATAATCAGTAAAAATTGTCAGGACTATGAAATTTTTTAACAAGGTGAAAAGGATTCCACGATTAAAATAAGTTGGGAACCACTAGACTAAATATATTGTACAAAGATATACAGGGTGTTTGTTTGAAACGGGGCACCCCGAAAATCTCCTTTATTTGTAAAGATACAAAAAATCTTCAGAACAAAAGTTAAACTAGACAAAAAGGCCCATTTAAAGGTTACTATAAGAATTCTGAGGCACTTCCGGTTTCACCGGAAATGATGTCAACTTTTGATCTAGCATAGGAAATCGATAATTTTATATTTTTTTCCTAAAGGTACATTAAATTAGCTTTACAATGACATCAAAAAATTATATTTTTATGTTAACCATTTCAAAATGGCGACCATTTATTTACAAAATAATAATCAACATAAGTTTTACAAAGTTGAACGTAGCAAGCTTTGAAAACTATAAAAAAATAAACAAAATATCTCTAAAATAAACTATTTGACTATTTAGGAAAAAAAAAACTATTACTTTTTACAATTATTTTACAAAAAAAATAAAAATACAAATGTTCGATCAAACCACCATTATTGTCCACAAATTTTCTCATTCTTAATAAAAACTCTTCCATCGCCCTTATAAGAGTACACTCTTGGATATCCCGGATTGCACTTCTAACCATTTCTTCTAAATTTTCTATCGTCGTTGGTGTTGTCCGATACACTCTATCTTTTAAAGCTTGCAACGTTCAACTTTGTAAAACTTATGTTGGTTATTATTTTGTAAATAAATGGTCGCCATTTTGAAATGTTTAACATAAAAATACGACTTTTTGGTGTCATTGTATAGCTAATTTAATGTACTTTTAGGAAAAAAATATAAAATTATCTATTCCCTATGCTAGATCAAAAGTTGACATCATTTCCGGTGAAACCGGAAGTGCCTCAGAATTCTTATAGTAACCTTTAGATGGGCCTTTTTGTCTAGTTTAACTTCTGTTCTGAAGATTTTTTGTATTTTTACAAATAAAGGAGATTTTCGGGGTGCCCCGTTTCAAACAAACACCCTGTATATATATATATATATATATATATATATATATATATATATATATATATATATATATATATGTACGATGTGCGTTAATTAAGTAACCGGTCTGGCAATATAGCGTTTGATCTGCCAACATTTGGGACACCGGACTTTGAGTGGCGGCAGGTGAATATGTGACACGGCTTCAGTACGAGTTTAAATTCGCTAGAGTAATTTAGTTGTCCGTAGCGATTTTTTTCGAGAAATAGTTTTTCCTAGTGCGTTCTAAAAATGAGTGACATTCATTTCGAGCAACGGTGTGCTATCAGATTTTGCTTCAGACTCGGGCAGAGTGCAACGGATTCTTTTGCAAAACTTCAGCTGGCCTATGGAGACTGTGTTTTGTCAAGGACTCAGGTTTTTAGGTGGTTTAAGGCATTTTCAGGAAGAAGTGAGTTGATTGAAGATGAATCACGCAGCGGACGGCCTTCAAGAACCGATGAAAATGTCGACAGAATCCGGGATCTTGTGCGTTCAGACCGTTGGTTGACAGTCAGATCGGGAAAGAGTTCAATTTGACTCACACTACCGTTCATCACATTTTCAGCAATGAATTGGGGATGAGAACAATGCGCCTTGTCACACAGCAATTTCAATAAACAAGTTTTTGGCCAGTAAAAACATTCTTGTGGCTCCTTAGCCTCCTTATTCACCTGACTTGAGTCCTTGTGACTTTTTCCTCTTCCCAAGATTGAAAAATCACCTCAAGGGACGTGATTTTTGGACACTGGAAAACATTCAAACGTTCGTAACAGACCAGATGAAAACTATTCCAGTATCCGAGTTCCAGCACTGCTATGAGGATGGGAAGAACCGTTTTCAGCGCTGTGTGGCTTCCAAAGGAAGTTATTTTGAGGGAGACAATATTGAATTGTAATTCTATTCGAACAGCAAAAATTAAACAAATCAGTCCGGTTACTTAATTTACACACCTCGTGTATAGATTTTTGTGACCTTTTTACTTTAAAAAGAAAAAAATAATATTACTAAATGTAGTTCAATGTTAAGTTTTATGTATTTCAGCTTGTATTTTAAAAGAAAAAAATCCAAACTTTATAGAATCATAAAATTTTATGTATTATGCAAAAATGATTCATTCCTCATATTATTACATATTACTGTTTCTCTCCAGAAAAACAAATAAATATCCCCAGTTTTGAGAAATATGTTAAGGTCATGTGACCTACCTTCATCCTCAGAGTTTACGCCTTTACGAAAAAAACTGCATTAATTTACAGATATTTACATACCATAATATTGGATGAAATGATCTCGATGTCAGCGTCATATTCATAAATTCCAGAATACGGGGAATAATGCAAAGTTATTGAACGCATCTTGGCAAGCCTTCGCATTTTTTGACAATAAAACGAGCTGGAAGCCTAATCCATTTCTTTTATCTGTCCATTACGTGTAATGGAAGAGACGAGGGGGTTTGTATTTCCGGTTTTTAACAACGATACTGAAATCCGGAAGTATATAAATATACAAAAATTCTCATGTGTAAATCATAACGAAAGATTTTACATATTATTGCGTTTTAATGTAAAATTTATGCAGGTTGAAAAAAAAGCTCTATCCCTAAGAGGGGTAACTTAGGTCCACCAAATCTAAATATTTCGTTTTTATAATTCTTTTATTTATAGCAGTTGCAGTATTGCTTTCAGTTATGTCTCAAATGTTGTTTGACGTTATCATTAAGAGGATCCTATACTCTTTGCATTAGGGTATCTATCGTTCCCGCCTGCTCCCCCCAATTCAAGAAGGCGTAAACGATAACACTGACAGTACACTCAGAAACATAACCCATTATTTAATATTTGTGTGTGTCAACTAGGGATTGTATACCGGTTTACCGGTTTACCGGTTAACCGGTAAATTGACAAAAAAGCGTTCGGTAAATTTACCGGTATATTACAAAAATTTACCGGTAGTAAAAAAGGTAAGTGTAAGTAACAATATACCTAATTATTAATTTTAAATTAAACTATTTTGGGTTTGAAAGCCGCTATAAATCGTACAGAATCCGCCAGACATATTACACTATTTGACAGACCCTAATTTGATTTTGTCGGATCAAGAAAATTATGAAATTTTTAATATAAACAGTAAGGTAACAATAATCAAAAGCATTGTTGAAATACTTTCGATTTCGATTATTGTTGATAGTAGTCAGTCACTTAAATGATTCTGATTTGGATTCCAATTCAGAGTCAGATAACGAAAATATTGATAGTTCTACACCTAATGTCGAATTATCAATGAAGCAGAAACTCTATGACCTTATCAAACAAAAACCAGAATGTCAAGAAGTGTCAGTTCCACAAGCAAAAAACACGAAAGATTGGAAACAAATAGTAAAAAAAGAATTTGAGTACTTCCGCCAAGAAAAAGTACGGGGGAAGTATATTCAAATAGTATTTGATTATTTAATGACCATTCGTCCAACAAGTGTTGAATCAGAAAGGCTATTCTCGGGATCTGGATTATTTTGTACAAAAATTAGATCAAAATTAGAAGATAAGACTTTAAATAATTTAAGTTTCTTGAGAAGTTATTTTTTTAAAAATGGTAATCAATAAAATGGTATTAGGTAATAGGTACTATATATTATTTTTGCTGTATTTTTATTTTTCTGTATTATTTTAATTCTGTTTCTAAAAGTTATTATAGTTTGTTTAGCTTTGGAATAACACAGATTTATATTTTTTATACTTTATATCTTTGAAATTAAAAATATGAAATGGAAATCAAAATGACTTATATTTTTCGCCTTAATTTTATTTTTCAGGAAAAAAAAAACCCGGTAAAGTACCGGTAAACCGGTAATTTAATTTTCATTTACCGAATTACCGGTAAATGAAAAAGTCGGTAAATTTACAATCCCTAGTGTCAACGATCTGGGAAATCTTGCACTCGTTTGATCAGTTTTATTGTGATAGAACTGCTAGCTGTAAATATTTATCAAATTAGCTAACCAAGTTCCCGAAAAATCATGGAAGCAGGGTACTTCCATGGTCCGTAAACTATTGTCTCATTTTGGGTGATGAAGTATGCGTAATACACAACATTTGTTCAGGTTGCCATGTTGACAATTGTTATTCAAAATAGCAACCTCCACAAACGCTGTGTATTAAGCATATTGATCAAAGTCTGTAGGTATGTTTGTTAGTGACCATGTCTTGTAATTTTGATGTTGTATATATTGCAGTATCGTCAATACAGGGCAAAATTTGTTCTAAGAATTTTTGGTGTGTCGTTTGTATATAAGCTTAAGAAGAACGTATGTTTTATTTTAACCTAAAATAATCTATTGGTTACGCAAGTTAAAGAGGGTAGGTCTTATAATGTGCAAACTAAATATTGTACAATAAGTATGCTAAATTTATATCAAAAAATAACTTAAAGATAAAGACCATGTTGGTAAAAAAAAAAATGCTATATACTTCTGTGATATATTGTAACGTTTTTACATTTTAACCGTTTTGCCATTTTAAATTTTTAACTTTATTTAATTTTTAATTGGATTGATACGATGACCACCAATTATATCTTTTTGATGCATGGTGTGAAGAGTTCTAAACTAATTATGATTGAGTAAGTACTATACATTTTTACCGACCTCCAACATATATAAGGGAGTTATTGTGATCATACCGATTTTGACATTTCGAGATTTCGATGGATCTCCACGAATTGAGGTCCCTACATAACGTTTTGACTATTTTTAGCATGATGTCTGTCGGTATGTCTGTCCGTCCGTCTGTCCGTCAGTCCGTCTGTCTGTCTGTATACACGTGCAGATTCGGCTAAAAGGATTTTTATGAAACTACATATTTAAGCTTTTGATATCAATGGCACGAGTTGATCAACTTTTGACAAAAATCGGTTGACTAAAAATGGGAGTTTACTCGTGTCGATTTTAAGATTTTTGCGAATATTTAGCAACAGAAAAATATTTCGAAAAAATTTATTTGACAAAAGTTGCTATAAATGCAATAACTTATAACTTTTAATTGAGACGTTTTTTGATAAAACGAAATTTTTTTTTTGGAAAAGTCTCAATTTTTTCATACTTATATGTAACGTTTCCATGGTCATGATAAATAATATCTCTGTTAGAAAATATTAGGCCAAGTTATTTCTACTCTGCTGCTAGAATGTATTTTATACAAGTACTTTATGATGGCGGTCGGTCCTGTGGTGGCCACAGCTGATTTTTTATTGATATGTATATACGTACAGTAAACTGTGTAATTTTTTCACTTTGTTTTTTTTTCATCCGATATTGTGGAAGTGCCGACGCCATATTTATCAGACCAATAATGTCGTGAGTCACCTCATTTCAATGCTGATGATATCTAATTTGTCTTTTAAAGATAGTACCACAGGTTTTCTTTTCGATGACATATCGGTAATATTAAAAGAAAATATTTAAATCGCACGTCCAGACACGTCATGACGTGAAAACCGGTACACAGTGGCGTAACACAGAGAATTCGTAAAATAATTTCCTTATTTAAAAGAATCCGGATAATCGAAAATTCGGATAATCGAGATCCGGATAATCGAGGTTCTACTGTATCTAATTTTTCATACTTATATGTAACGTTTCCATGGTAATGATAAATAATATCTGTTAGAAAATATTGGGTCAAGTTATTTCTACTCTGCTGCTAGAATGTATTTTATACAAGTACTTTGTGATGGCGGTCGGTCCTGTGGTGGCCACAGCTGATTGTTTTGTTACATTTCCATAGTTTTTTTCAAACTAAAAATATCTTTTAAAAAATGTATAGATTGTTACTCAATTATTTCCTGTATGCTGGTAAAGGAATTGTATATACATGCCATATATCAACTCTCTAAGTTCAGCCGTTTGGCCACAATTTCCACCATACCGGCACGTGAGTGACGATATACGGATTTCTTGGTTATACCTACGAAACTCTTATTTATAAATATTATGAGACATTTTGAATAACTCACATAATGGTTATTTAGCTACACGAGCTTTAGAACTTTTTTCTTAAACTTATAAAGCAACGAAAACGTGTCAGTAAAAAGTTACAAATTGAAATAGAACGTTCAACTTGTCAATTGGGATTATGTTCTTACAATGCAAACACAACATGACACGAATTTCTTATAATATAAACGAATAGACGAAACATAACGAAGGAGAAATGAGTAAATAAACGTAAGTGAAAATGTTTCGAAGGAAACTTGATACCATAAACTATAATAATCTGTCTAGACGGATTTAGAAAAGCTGAAAAAATACTTAAAATACTTTTTATTGATATCGATTTATATAATGACCATTCTCTTTTACGAATATTTGGTCATAAATAATTAATTTTTTGTATGTTGAATTTTATTGAAGTAGAACCAAATTTTTTGTTCGATAATTTCAGTTTGAAATTCTAGAATATGTAGACATGCTTTTATTGAGATTTTCAATGTTCACATACGAATAAATTTCACTCTCTCTCTCTCTCTCTCTCTCTCTAATGGCTTTAAAAGTCTCTTTCAATATATTTCACTACAACATTACAATAAAAGAATTTTAAGTAAATTTACCATTTCTTTTTCTTATTTAGACATTGCCTGTTTTTCTTTTGTTGTTAATTGTTTATAATTTTGAATGGGGTATCAAATTAAACCTCTTAGCCCGTTGCTGAAAGCTTAACTGAGTTTAAGCATTTGCCTAAGCTCGGTTACAATATATCAGGTCGTCAAGGATATAATTTGTAGTTAATAATATTGCCAACTTTAACAGCTTATTATTTGACATTGGCTTAATATTTTACCGTTCTATTTTTTTTTTTTTAATGGAAAGTTACACATCTAGCCCGTTTAAAGAAATCATTGTATGATCTAAAAAATATCAAAAACTTTTTTTAAAAATTAATATTGTTGAAAATGGAACTGTCGGATATTCGCACTATTATGAAGTATGAGTTATTACGTGGAACTACGGCATCGCAGACCGCGCGAAACATATAATAGTGTATTTGGCTCTAGTGTTACTACGCAGCAGACAATAAATTGGTTCGCCAAATTTCGAAAACTTAAAAAACAAAAAAAAAAAAAAACTGGCTCATCAATCACAGCAGCAATATACTGCAACCAACTGGACGAAATTATGCAAAAACTTGAAGAAAAACAGCCTAGATTGGTCAACAGATCAACTCCTATCTTATTGCATGATAACGGTAGACCACACACTGCACAAATGACTGTGGCAAAACTACAGGAATTTGAGTTAGAACTTCTTCATCATCCTCCATACTCACCAGATCAAGCCCCCACTGACTACCACTTTTCCGTAATTTGGATAACTTTTTAATAGGAAAACAGTTTAATTCCGACAATGCTGTAAAACTGGCCTTCCAGGAATTCATTGACTCTCGTCCGCCAGGGTTTTATATCGCCTGAACAACCTGCCGCTTAAATGGCAAAAGTGTATAGACAATATGGGTGCATACTTTGATGAATAAAATATTTCTTTATATTTGTAAGTTATCAACCAACTTTGCCTTTTTTTCTACAAATGTTCATCCTGGACGACCTAATAACAATCCCATAAGTAACCATAGCAACCATTTTCTGACCTTTTGGTTATAGTTATCTAAGCTTTCAGAAACCAGTCCTTTTTATTGGTTTTTCGCCAAAAATTTGTCCAAAAATATTTATCCCCCACCCTATTTCCCAGAGGGGTTGATCTAAAATTCTGAAAAAAAAAATCAATAACGTACATTGATTGAAACCGGAGTAGTTCAACAGGAATTTCTTGTGAGATTAGTTTTTCAGAAAATACAGAATTTGAAGTTGAAAAAATAATCATATTTTTAAAATTTATTGTGTGGTATTAAAAGAAAGCTCTTAAGACGCAAATTAAGTTATGGAAAGTAGTTTTTTAGAATTTCTTTATTTTAACACATTTTTTAAAATACTAAAAAACTGCACCGCTCTCTTTAACACAAAGGGGTTAATTTGAAAATCTGAAAAAAATCTAAGTAATGTATATTGATCTAAACCGGAAACGTACCAAAGGAATTTTTGATTTGATTTCGTTTTTGGAATATATTGCAGTTTTTTTTTTTGACAAAATGAATCATTTTTTTAATTCATTGCTGAATTATGGCTAAAAATCTTATGGATTTTTTGTATCTATATTTAAGGTAGTGTATATCGTTTTTAAAAATTAAAAATATAATAAAAAAAAAATTAACAACTGAGAATCGAGTTCATGTGTTACGCATAACAGTAGGCGATAATGTTATGCTTCTTATTTTTACGTTATCAAAAAGGAATAAATCCCTACAAAAGGAATAAATACCTACAAAACCCTGAAATATGTGAAAATACTAACTTCACATTAATTTTAATTTTTTACATATTGTCTCTAAATTAAAAATGTTTTTCTATTTCGTTAGTTTAGCTTTGTTTGTATAATATCTAATACGAGAAAAAATAATTAATTATTTAATACCATGAGTTCAAAAAGAAATTACATAAGGGTTGGCTATGGAAAAATAAAATAATGTCTACTGCAAGCTTTATATAACAATATAAACTTGTGACAACAACAACTATGATTGTAGTTAATTAATTCTAAAGCTTGTTGTTGACATTACTTTTATTTTCCATAGACAACCCTTATGTAATTTCTTTTTCTCGTGGTGTTACCTTAAATTTATATAAGGGCCTTAGTGCAAACCACTGCCCAGGACCCACTGTGTTATTAAAATGGCCCTGCTTATAGATCCCAGTCCAGAGCGTAAATTTATTTGTACAACATAAATTATTACTCAAAATTATGACGATATTGTAAATTTACAATCTAAATAGTATATAGGGTAAATTGTTATCAAAAGCCATTTCCAAAATTGCAATTCCTTGTTTTAATCTATTTATTCTTTTTTTAAACCATGAATTTTATGTGTTTTATCTTGGAGATAGATATTTATAAATTTATTTTTTATGTCCCAATTTTTTGTCCCCTCGGCTGATATCAATAAATTAATAATTATCTCTCTCCATCCCTAGTTCCGACATGGCTGATAAGGCACGTTAATCAATTCTTACAAAATATCCGCGCGGAGACGACAAGATCTCTGGAATTTCCGGACGCTACGTACTAAAATATGTCAAAAATTACAACCAACACAGAAATGGTCGATGCAATTTTAAAATTGATTTTCTCCTATTTAAATGCCTTAGGAAGTGTAAACATTAATTTCTGTATAATTTTTAAATGATTCAAATATTAAACAATTTTTTTTAACTTGAATATTTTACGACACTATTTTTAGTGGAAAACCCAACAAGGGTAGATTTCTTGGAAAAAAGTATGATAAACAAGATCCATTGAATTTATATTTTCCTTTAAGGAGAGGTACAACTGTAGATCTCATAATTTTCTTATACAAAACTAAGAATCTGAAATAAAATTAGTAACAATCTACACGTCAAAATTTGTTTAAAATTTTGAAATTTTAATTTCAACTACTTAGACTTACAGAAATAATAGAAAACGGTTTCGAAAATAAACATTTCACCACAGTACTCTTTCTAGATATAGCACAGGCCTTCGACAAAGTCTGGTTAAACGGCTTGAAATACAAACTCTTGCGCATCCAATTACCATCATATATTACTGCTATATTATTCTCATTCCTGGAAGACTGAAACTTTGCAATTGGCATTAACAACGAAATCCCGGAATTAAAGCTTATTAAAGCAGGAGTCCCACAAGGCAGTATATTAGGCCCAATTTTATTCAACATATATGCCGGCGACATCCCAACAGCTCAAGTAGAAATTGCGATGTACGCGGATGATATCGCAATTATCACGCAAAACTTCGAACTCCAGCAAGCAATACATGAGCTGCAGGCCAGTGCAGATATTGTTTGTCGTTGGCTCAAAATCTGGAATATAACATAATATATAATATATATATATATATATATATATATATAATATAACATATGTAAATACGAACAAGTGCGAAGGTAAAATATTTGCCCTAAAAACTGTGAGGTATTTAGGACTACATTTAAATACCCGTCTAAAATGGAGCCACCATATCAACATCAAACTGCAACAAGCATACACCAGACCCCAACTATAAACGTCAACTATACCCCCTATTAAATCGAAAATCTGCCCTTAAAACAAAGTGTGAAAAAAAAATCACTAATAAAACTTTTGGTACTTTACGGCTGTACTACTGTGTACTAAAAAAAGTGCAAGTGCTCCAATATTTTATCAGAAACGAACAATTGAATAATGAACTCCTAATATCGTCAATATCAACCCAAGTCAAAAAAGAAACTCAACGTTTTCTAGAAAGCTTAAACAACTGTAAAAGTACTGTACACTACAACATTGGTAACAAAGGACTACATAAATGATTGAAGCGACGCGTACCCCAAAATCTCTGCTCAGATTTTTCTGGCATAGAAGATTAGCTCTAAATCTAATTAAAAGTATATTTTTAATAATTATATTTTATAACCTATATTTAAATTAGGAAAGTTATGTAATCCCCGCCTAAGGAATAAGAACTATTCTTAATACCTATAACCCTGCTGTGAAAAACAAATGTATTTGTTGAACCTGCAATAAACGAATATAATATAATATAATATATATATAAACGGAGAATTTCTTTCTTCTCGTTGAAACAAAGTATATACGTTTGGAATAGTTGGGAAAAGAAGATATTGTGTCGATAGTAACCACAATTATTTCATTAAGGCCTATATTTCGTTAGCCATTCGCTAACTTTATTCAAGGTCTACAAACAAACATTAAACGCAGTTAGATTTATGTATACATAACCCTAGTTTTATGTTACTTACTGAAATACTTAAGTGAGACACATGGATGTAAAATAACTAGATGTTATGTAGAACTGAACCGAAAGTGAACAAAAAAACTTCATAGTTGTAAACTTTTAGAAATGAAACATATTTAAGAAACTAGCGAAAACCAAAAACTAAGTCACATTAAAGATGACGCCATTTTGTATGTAACAAGGTGGCGGAAGTTAGAAATCAAATCAAGTGTAGAGGGATAAGCACTTGACTATTTATGGGAAATTAATTAATTAATTTAACATTGAAATCTGCTGCGCCTGCGCAGTTATTAATTTCCCATAAATAGTCAAGTGCTTATCCCTCTACACTTGATTTGATTTTTAACTTTCGCCACCTTGTTACATACAAAATGGCGTCATCTTTAATGTGACTTAGTTTTTGGTTTTCGCTAGTTTCTTAAATATGTTTCATTTCTAAAAGTTTACAACTATGAAGTTTTTTTGTTCACTTTCGGTTCAGTTCTACATAACATCTAGTTATTTTACATCCATGTGTCTCACTTAAGTATTTCAGTAAGTAACATAAAACTAGGGTTATGTATACATAAATCTAACTGCGTTTAATGTTTGTTTGTAGACCTTGAATAAAGTTAGCGAATGGCTAACGAAATATAGGCCTTAATGAAATAATTGTGGTTACTATCGACACAATATCTTCTTTTCCCAACTATTCCAAACGTATATATATATATAAATAAATTAATATATATATATATATATATATATATATGCGAAAGAAAGTTCTTGACGAAATTAATATGGGTATTAAATAAAATTCTTATTTCATAATCGTCCTATATTTATTATAAAAAAATGATAAATAAATTGTTATATTTCAATGTGTAACCTTATTTTTAGACTGAGGATGATTGGATTACCAATCGAAACGTCTCGATAAATTTTTTTAATAAATATATGACGATTATGAAATAAGAATTTTATTTAATACCTATATATAGGTTTCAATTAATAGTCTAAAATCCAAATCACTTTGTAACACGATTGAAATAAATTTACTGCTAACTTTTATCTTTCCAACCATCTGTACAGTTACATACACTTGTTTGCCATACAAAACTTGTCAGTAAAAAACTAAAATATAAGAACAATCAATCAAAACCCTTACAAAAAAGACTTTAGTTTCCTGATTGCCTTGAGTAGTATAGGTGATAGTAATTATTAATTGTTAAACAAATAAAAAATAGCTTGTTCCGGTTTATGAATATTTCAACAACATTATTCATTGCAAAAAATATATATGTTTTTTGTAAATTTCAATTTATATGCAATGAAATATGAATATAATCACTAAAGTATTTATTCAAGAAATTATGATTTTGCAAAATCTGTTTTGGGATATTCGTTGCTGAATTTCTTTCGGTGGGGACGAAAATTATTCACAAACAGGTGGTGAGCGGGGAGAAGAAACCCTTTCTGAAACATTGGCGATCGAGGAAGTGGGGGGAGTAATCGTCCCGGACCATTATTGACCGGGGAAGCGAAAATCATTCCAGACAGTTACTAACCGGGGAGACGAAAAACACTCCAGGACAATAACTGGGTAGTGAAAATAACTCTTGAACAATTGGTGTGAGTAGACGATATTACCTCTCAGAGATGAGTAGTTTCTGAACGAACTGGCTCACTGAGCCGGATCAATACACTCACCGAAGTGAGCTGGTTCACCAATTTTAAGTGAAGCGATCAAGCAAAACAAGGAGATAGACAAAGACGGGGTTTATGAACAAGTCATTAATTACTCCTTGAAATCATAAAATGCAAATGTAGGCAGTAGGAGCCGTCCATCGTGCATATTGGAAACTAACAGTCATACTGAACCGATGGGGGAGACAAAATTTCTTCGCTGATTCCTGGTGACCCGTTCACTAAACCGAAAAAAAACTAAACCGTTGTTGACGATACTGGTAGCCCTTTTTTCGACGCTGATGCTCTAAGCACGTATTTGCTTATTGGTGAATCCAACTTTAGTAGTCGATCATACAATTTATGGTGTCTGGATTTGAGTCTATTATGTTTTTGCGTGACTCTCTACGAATAGTACACATCGAATGGAATTCGTAGTACTGAATTCCAGTCGTCACTAGTTTGTGAGTACGTATTTTCGAATAATATAAAATTAGCTATATTTTAACTTGTGCTGCTGCAAAATTGGAAATTGATTTACAAATTTTTAGGAATTATCGGTTAATAAAACAGTTAATAATTCATATTACAATTTTGTTGATTTTATGAGGTAATTATTGTCTGAAATTGCTTTTATAAACTTTATGAATTGAAATTAAAACGTGGCATTTAAACGGCATCCGCTTAATTTAATATAATTATAGAATTAATTTATTTGAATATTACATTAATTTTATAACACATGGTATTTAATTGATTAATTAATTTATAACACGGATGGTGAATAAAATTTATTTGTAATAATTTTATAAGTATTTAAAATATCATATTTAAATAATCTGTTAACTTTTAGGTCTTTCCAAATGTCTAGCTTACAAATACTAATTTCTAGAAATCATTTTATCCCGCAATTTTAGAATTATAAGTCATCAGAAATTCCATATACTTTATAATAAATGCAAATTGAATATATGCCTATTTCTGTGTCAACACATCTGGATTTCCCAGGTCGCAGTAACTACAATATTATCAACCGATTCAGAGCTCCATAGAACCGGTTTCAATGAACTTGTCAATAGACACATGTCTAATATCAATATTTAAATAATTTTCAATGTCATGTGCATCGTATACGTTTTAACAATTTAATTATTACATTAAATAGCCTTGTTAATAGATTATGATTATGAAAAACACAATTACGCAAATATAGATCAATGATTTACAACATAATCTTGTTATGTCATAATATATTATGCTAATATCTTAAAAAATGATATAAAAACAATTTTGAAGCCTTTTTGGAGACACTATAAGCTATGGTGTTGAAACACTAGCCTTCAGTACCGATTAAGAATATTGTTACCACGAAATCGGAGATAACTACAGCTTACTGCATTTTTAATAATATTTCGTATGGCATAGTGTCTAATTGTCAGCGATTTTCTAGCAATCTCTGGCATAACCTAACGAATCATTTTTTAAATAATTTTTTTCTATATATTTCTCTATTACGAAATATTCGCAAAATACTAAAAAATAACATGAGTAAACCACTTTCGATCGATAGATTTTTAACAAAAGTTGATCAAATAGTGGCATTGATGTCAAAAACTTAAATATTAAATAAAAAGAATTCTTGACCGTATTTTATAGATAAATATATAGGTATTTTCTTGTGTTTCGGTCGATAATTAAAAGCAAATTTAGTCAAATATTTAAAAAGATTTATTTACTTGCTAAGTAGTTTCGGTTCTATCTGAACCATTCTCAAAGCCTAAAAATAAGTACATGTTTGTTAAAATGAATTACATAAAGTAAATATAAAATTAATAATAAATAAAATATAAAATTAAACATTATTACACTTACTTGCAAAGATATTTATAAAAATCAGAGTTAAAATTATATTATACACAGAATTTTATACAATAGTAGTTCAAAAAAAAAAATCAAATAATCCAGATAACGTAACAAAAAAAACTTATTTTTCCATTCCTCACATACACAACTTATCTGAACAATTAAAAAAAATATTAACTAATGAAAATATTAATATAGCTACAAAAAATTTCAAAACTATCAATAATTTACACAGTACATTAAAATACAGAGACAAGAAAGAACAAAAATCTAATATTATATACTGCATACCCTGTAAAAATTGTGAAGCCAAATATGTTGGTCAGAGTAAACGGTATTTAAAAACAAGACTCAATTTGACTTTCCTAATACAACAATACTGAATGTTGAACAAAATTTAACTAAAAGATTGTTATTAGAAATGATTTATATTAAAAAAGACACTTGTAATATTAATGCTAAAACTGACATAGATAATTTAAACAAAATTTATTATAATCTTATAAAAAAAATTAAATAGCTCCATTTATTATAAGTATAACTAAATTCAATTAGAAATTACGGTACTTCTATTTTTTTTAAAATATTTTTAACTTAGTTGACGTGTAACGTATATGTGTCGCAACCTGTAGAAGATAAGGAGAAAAATTTTATCCGTTAAATTAATAAAAAAATTTAATATGTTTCAAATTTTATGATATAATTTTAACTCTGATTTTTATAAATATCTTTGCAAGTAAGTGTAATAATGTTTAATTTTATATTTTATTTATTATTAATTTTATATTTACTTTATGTAATTCATTTTAACAAACATGTACTTATTTTTAGGGAATGGTTCAGATAGAACCGAAACTAGTTGGCAAGTAAATAAAACTTTTTAAATATTTGACTAAATTTGCTTTTAATTATCGACCGAAACCCAAGAAAATAATTATATACTTAAATATTAAGTTTCATAAAAATCCGTTTATGAAACTTAATTCGTGAACATCCGAAATTTTGTTATTTGAAATCTCGAAATATCAAAATCGGTATGAACGCAACACCTCCTTTAAGTCTTCTACAATATATTTATTTCCTAAGCACTACAGATTTTTTGCGTAGCATTGACGTAAAAAGTATAATGTAAAACATAATAATTTTTTCAAACTTTCTTTGCTATCCGTCTTCTAACTCAACTTTTGAAACTATCACCACTCAGATTTTGTTTGAAGTTTCGATACTTTTTCAGGTGTACTAACTTAACCTTTTTTTTTCTCATCCCCAATTCATTGGTCAAAATCTGATGAACGGTAGCGTCAGTCAAATTCATCTCTTCCTCGATCATTCTGACTGTCAACTGACGATCTGAACGCACAAGATTCCATATTCTGTCGACATTTTCATCGGTTCTTGAAGATGAAGGCTTTCCGCTGCGTGATTCATCTTCAATCAACTCTCTTCCTTCTGAAAATGCCTTAAACCACCAAAAAACCTGGGTCCTTGACAAAACACTGTCTCCGTAGGTCTGCTGAAGTTTTGCAGAAGTTTCCGTTGCACTGTGGCCAAGTCTGGAGCAAAACCTAATAGCACACCGTTGCTCGAAATGAATGTCACATAGTTTTAGAACGCACTAAGAAAAACGGTTTCACGAAAAAAATCGCTACGGACAACAAAATTACTCTAGCGAGTTCAAACTCGTACTGAAGACGTATCACATGTTCACCTGCCGCCCCTCCAAGTCCCGCGTCCCAAATATTGCCAGATCAAACGCTATGTTGCCAGTCATGTTATTTAATTTACACACCTCGTATACTGTACGTGTAGCGTAATTTCTAATGAGTAGAAAGGAACATTGGATGCAGCTGCTTTTTATTAGTTTTATAGCTTTGTTTTTCGAATTTTGTATCGTTTTGTGTGAATCAGTTACCTTTCCCCACCGATTGATAAGTTGGACCAGATCGAAAAGCAGCGTGTATATGTGAAATTTCGTATCAAACTTGGGAAGATGGCGATAGAACTCTTGACTTAATGATAACCGCTTCTGAAGACAATGCTCTGATTTAAAACTGCGTTTGAAGACAATTTGAATCGAACTGCATGTTGTATGAATTTGGGCGTTTTAATGATGGCTCTCAACTTCTAAAATCCCGATAATTTGAACCCGCTTCTCTGTATTTTATAAGTAACTGTCTTATCAGGGAAGAACTGCCTCGGTACTTCTTAGTTATTTAACATACGGAAATATTTTACATACAAAAATTCCAATTTAAGTATTCTTTCCTATTATTAAAACACTACAATTTATGTTAAGATATAAATAGCATGACAAAAACACATAAAAAGTGTGCTAGGTCATGTAGTAAAAATTTTAATAGTAACTTAATTAAATATTTATAAATATTTTAGCTTTATTTTAGTACAATTAACAGTTTTTCAACCTTGGGTTAAAATTAAAATTTGAGAGGTTAATTAATATTAAATAAAATATATTTAAAAAGAAAGAAAAACGTATTATATTTAATGAATCAGTTATGTGTAAAATTTTTTCGTAAAAACCTGAATAAAAATATTCAAATGAAACAATATTTTCGTGTGGGTGATAAGAATTTTGTCAATGTTTCATTGTTGTTGTCAACAAAAATATTTCAAAGTAAATAAATATTGTATTTTGGAAAAACACAATTCATAAGCTACTTGGTAATTTGCGTTTATTATTGTTTGTGGGTATAAAATTTATGTTTATTGCAATATTACTTTCAATTTTTAGGGTTTTGTAGGTATGACCAAAAAACCCTTATACCGTCATTTTGTCGTCTGTCTGTCTGTCTGTCTGTCTGTCTGTCTGTCTGTCTGTCTGTCTGTCTGTCTGTTCGGTTAAAATTGTAGCCAAACGGCTAAACCTAGATAGTTGAAATTTGGCATGCTTATACAACTCTTTGACCCGCACATAGGAAAAATACTAAAACATCTAAAAAACATACCCCCCTAAAAATATAAACAAATATGTGCTCATCGAAAACAAAAATATTTTTTTTTAATTCTGAGTACGGTATCAAATGAAAGCCCTTAGTACGTGGATTAACGATCAAATTTTTATTTTTGCAAAATAAATTATTTTGATGCGATTTTTGCCAAAATTGTGCAAAAAAATTTTTGTCCCACACCCTGTAGCCCAGATGGATTAAAATAAAAATCTAAAAAAATTCCAAGTAATGTATATTGGTGTGAACCGAAATAGTACAACAGGAATTTTTGATCAGATTATGTTTTCGGAAAATAACGCATTTTTTGTGGTTTTTGGTTCACAAAGTACAAAAGTTATACCAATGTAAGACACTCATATACTAAGCGTCCGATGGCGCAACGCGTTAGAGCGATGGTGTCGGAATTCTCTGGAAAACGAAGGGTTTCGAGTTCGAGTACGGACGGGAGTGAGTTTTATTTTTTCTGTTTTTTTTTTTTGCATTTTTATTATGTTGAAATTATTTTGTCAAAATTCTAGTTATATTTTGACAAATGTTGTATTTAATTTTTAAGAGCGTAAATTTAATAACCAGTCTTATAATATGATTAACAGACGATAAATTATTTTAAAAATATCGTTCATTTTGCCGTGATTACTATAAAGTAAAATTTGTCCTACACACTCAGCATACCGCCTTCACTTATTATATACCTGCGAAACCCTGAAATGTGTGAATATTCACACTTCACATCAATTTTTTTTATAAACTGTAGGTGCTTTTCTGTGTACGCTAAAAAAATGGACGTAATACGGACCATATTACTCCACAATGTACCCAGATTGAAAAAATGGACAGGAAACCTGAAAACAAGAGGCATAGGCTCACCTCGGTCTGTCTCGCTAATGATTATGAAAATTTTGAAGAACGTGGTACTATGTCAGCAATGAAAATTCTCTGTTCTGAAAATGAATTTAAAACTATCTAGTGGAGTATTGTAAACATTTTGTTTTTCTATAAAATTAGAAGTTCTGTGCATTATGTCCTTTTTTAATGTCTTTCTTTTGCAGTTTCTTAAATCGTTTTCCAATTGGGAAAATTCTTTCTTCCATTTTTTAGAAGGTTTAATTAATCCTCCAAATAGCAGATGCTGGAACCAAGAGGGTACGAAAAAAATTTGAAAGTTTTCGTTGCCAATTTCACTGCCCATGTCCCTGTATTTATTGTTATTATTATTTTTTTTTGCAATATAACCTGCTAGATACCTACTATATGTACATATAATAACTTATTTTAAAACAGTTAACTACACACAACAAGTATAAATAAGATAGCAACTTCCTAAACTGTTTATTAGGAATACTGAAATTCATACAGCATTCCCCCCTCACCAGAAATGATACAACCGTATAGTATACGAGCCGTGGTCTGGAGGAGTTATTGGGCTGCAAGAAATAATTTGCACAAGGAACTATATTTGTTCTCCAATCAGGAAATAAAAATATACTTCCTGACTTATTTTATAAAACTTATTAACATTATCTTTAATCTTGCGTTTATTTGTGAAAATTCTAGATATTTATCGATCGAACATACATATCTAATAGTGATAATGAAAAACATGACTTTTACTGCAATTTTATTCATACTTCTGACATTGAATTCACAATCAGTTCTGTAGCAATGTTAAGGTGTTTATAAGGTAAAGTACAAATAATCATACGATAATTTATTCTTACGCATGTTTTGATTATTTTACAAAGGCACGTTCAAATATATCCCGGATATCTATTGCCACTGGTAATTCCATATTGCATTTATGTAAAATTAAATTGAAAATAACAATTAAGGCGTAGTTAAATCTAGTTTAAAATACTACGAGATTTTATGTGATGTTCCGCGAGAAATAGGTCTATTCGAAGAGCCATTTTTAACGATTTATTATCGTCAGACGTAATCGCAGAGTTATTTTAACGCACTTCTTCAAAACATAATGAGTGACTTTCGTTGTTCTGTTTATTATATAGTTTAACAGAACAACGTAAGTCATTCACCACGAAACCCTCAACTCTGGAAAAGAAATCACCATTACCTGTATACCATCTAATGTAGGTATACATGGCAACGAAGAAGCAGACCATCTAGCTAGAAAGCTACACAAGAACAAACCATAAATTTTGACATACCAGCAAGCGACATCAAAGCTGAAATCAAAAAGAAATTAGCTGACAATTGGAGACAAAAATGGGAAACCACCTACGAAATATTAAAAATAATACAGTAAAATGGTTAACCAACAGAAACAGACGCTAACAGATAGTGTTAACAAGAATGAGGATAAGTCATACCATATATACGCACAAATATATTGTCACAATTATGATATAATTGTATGCTAATGTCCCAATTTATTGAGCGGCCTGTAGGCCGTGTGGGTCGCGGTTGCTGACTTGCGGTTTTGGGAATTAAAGAATGTGCAGAGTGTTGCGTGTTTGTCAACATAAGTTTTGAACTACTTTCTAATGTGTTGATAAACATTATTCAATTGTGCCGACTATGGTCTTTAATTGCTGCCAACAATTACACAAATTAATAATGTTTCCAAAAAAATTGAGGTAGGACCTGACGTCATAGTGTCCTGGTTAACAGTTATAAAATGGTCTTAGAGAATAGAGTCGTGAGTCAATTATTCATGGAGAGTCAATGATTCACTGAGTCAGTCATTGAAATAGCCAGTTATTCAGTAGTTATTCATTCGATCATTTTTGTGAGCACGCTACCCAAGGACCAGCCCAGCTGTTCAAGTCACCAACCCGAGATGTGAGTGCCGTCTACAGGGCTTCTCCACGTGTCCGCCTCGTGCGGATACATGGGGTGGTTCGACCGATCCTGGAGAAGCCGGGGCAAGCACGGGACTTATATCAGCTACTAACAGTCAACACCAGCAGCCATTCTGACAATTAATTATATTGTGTTGTAAAATTATTATAATATAATAAATTTTGTAGTAAGGATGTCCGTTCTTGAATCCACCCCGTGACAATATATTTGCACGTGTAGATCCACCCATGTGCACTACACGCAATACGAGAATCACGGTCCCACATATTCTCCAGGAATGTTCCCAGTACAATACCCAAAAAAGAAGCAACAACTTGCCAATTACGGTAAAGGAGATCCTAGCGGACGATTACGAGACGAAAGCAAAAGTAATAAAATTCCTAAAACATATCAATATATTTCAACTAATATAACTCAAATACATAATATAATATATTTATAAATTTGTTCATAAATCCTGTAAAAACAGTGTATCAGGGTGCCAATAGTCTAAGTCACTGAGGACATAAAACAATAAATTTAAAAAAAGTCATTCTTTATGTTATGGAGCCATGCAATGTAGTTGTACTTACATGTCTATTATAAACGAGGCTTTACATCCGTCAGCGTTAGCAGTGCGGCGTTATTTACATCAATGTTAAATTGCTGTGTTCAGAATAACACCATTAGTTAGTTAAAGTACATTTTTCAATATCATGAATATCTGTGCTGCCACCTAACAAAATATTTGGCAAATATCTGCGCTAGTTAACTGAATAAATTTATTGTCTGGTTATTAGGTCGATATCTCGTATGTTAATAAAAATCCATTGTTAACAACTGTTATTGAAATAAATGTGCGCTCATATATTGTCTTAAAATTTATGATCAATTAAAAGAACTAACTTAACAAATGGTCTCCATTTTAAAATTGCAAATTTCAATTCATAAATCACAACTTTTATTTTTCAATGTTGAATTTAATAATTTATCATTTTATTCAGTGTTTTAATATTCCAGTGGTCATGCATTAAAGTCTGTAAGTTTCATAACTTACTTTTCACTATAAATTTTTATGTGAGAAGTTGTGCATATAATGTTAACATCTGTTCTGACAGTTTTGACATAAACTGCCCTATATTTTAAAGCAGTGTTTCAATTTTGAAAGTTTTGCTTTATTCTTATTGTTAGGTTTTTCTTTGACATAAATTTGAGGTGTTTCGTAAAAATCGTGCACCAGAACTCTATGTGAATCTTTGCTTATTCAATGACACTATTCCAAGATGTTTTATTACAAATTATCTCTCGTCTCATTGTGATATTTCACAGAATTCAGAATTTCATATATATATTGAACTGTCGTGTGTCAGCTCTGAATACAATACCTACTTAGACATACGGTTAATTGGCATTCTAATTAAATGTCCAGCAGGCGCGCACAAGGTATTTTACTTGGGAGGGAGCTCAGAAGACAAAATTCTTGTACAGGGTAGGAACTGGAAAATTATTCGGTAGTCAGTGCTTGTCAAAACCACTTTATTTTTGAAAATGTATGTGTTAATTTAGAAAAAAAATCCCCTCTTTTAAAATACAATGCATTTATAGTAATGAACTAAACAAAAAATTTCCTCATTTCTAAAATACAAGTGATGACCTAAACAAAAAGGTTGTCAATTCTAAAATACAAGTAGGAATGACCTGAAAAAAGGTCCTTTCTTCTAAAATACAAGTGATGACCCTAAAAAAAAAAAAGGTCGAAACTTTTATTTTAGACTGAAAATGCTGGATATCTTGTATAACTCTCAGTATTTTTCGCTCAGCCGGTCTATATTAGGGGGTCAGTGAACTGTACATGCATGTAAAATTTCAACTGCAATAGATATCAGTTCGTCCATTTTCACGCTATTGTCTGCCTGTACGATTGAAATTATGGTCAAACGGTTTGACCTAGAGAATTTGAAATTTGGTATGCATATACACGTCTTCAAACCGCATATATGAAAAATACAAGAAATTCGAAGAAACAAACAAATCGTTCGAAAAATATATACGTATACACATTCTGTATACCAAGCTTGCCCAACCTGCGGCTATGAATGCGGCCCAATGAAAAATCGTAAACATACAAACTTTATAAGAGTGCGAATACAAGTACCATTAATAACACTACAAATACAATTTCAACTTGCTATTAATTTATAAGCGATGTATTTTTTAATTTAATGCGTTCTTTAGAAAGAATCATAAAATCATTCTCAAACTATATAATATATTAATTAGTATTAGTGTATTTTATGTGTGGCCCAAAACAACTCGTATTCTTATGATGTGGCCCAGGGAAGCTAAAAGGTTGGACAACCCTGCTGTATACGGTAGAGATATAAAGATAGAAGGACACGATTTTTCTCGAAAACGCGACGTGTGAGAGTTGGGAAAAAAATTTGTTGACCAAAGGTTATACAAAGAATCAAATGGTAGAAGGCGCACAGCCAGTATTTATTCCAAGAGGGCACTCAGAAAATAATAAAAAAAAAAAATCTGACATTTTAAAATCTTAAAAACATCTTAAAAATTGAAATTTTCAAGATGCAAAGATAAAAGTGGGCCATTAACAGCCCCTTAGGTCGCTTCCCCTTTTTTATAAGATGGTGGATGTCCGTGTTTAATGATGTGAAAACAGTCAAATTTTTTTAATGCTTCTTTAGTGGGGGATACTCAAAGAAGTGAGCTCTCCCCTGTATGCATAGCTAAAAGATAGAACTGAAAATTTTCCCAAAACTGGAAGTACAGGATATCAATTGATTTTTTAAATGGGAACGTAAATCGTATTGGATATGTTTGGATAGAGCTTTTGAAAAGAAACAACTTTTACTTAAACATTTTTTTAATATCTCTTACGGTTTATGAAAAAATCTATTCTCTACAAGGACTTGAAAGTAAAGTATTTTTATTTACAGGTGTTCAAAGTGCATTTCATTTTAATATAAACAATTTCTTATTCTTACTCTTGAGCCGTCTATAGCTCGGAGTATACAAAAATAAAAATAATTATATATATTTCACTTTCGAGTACTTTCAAGTTGTATTTTCAAGTACGTACGACGTGGACAATCTATTATTATTGTTTTTTTTTTTTTATTATGCTATTTTTACATACGAGATTTTAGATGTAAACCAAGAAAATATTGTAGACTCGGGTAAAACAACATGTAACACAAAATTTATCTAAATTCTAAAATATCAAGTTGCAAAACAAAAACTAATTTGAAAATAATTGTACCCGACACTTTTCCCCATTAACCTCGAAAGTGTATACTTACACTGTATTGTTGCTCTTAGTAGTCCAAAACTATTTAGATAAATAATTTCAGACAGGTAAATTGTTGGAAACATGGAAAAGGAAATGCAAGTGGCATATAGGAACACGTGCATAAAATATGGATATCTAAATTAAATATATCATGTTGGATCAATAGAGATCTAAATTATTAGATTACTAGACAGTTGGAAAACTGTACGTCAGGATACATTTTACATGCGCAATACTGCTTCACTAAAAATAATTAAAAAGGAATAATTTATTATTCTATCTGTCTCTGTTTTCCTGGGTTCTATCAGTATGGTGATAACGAACCCCTAGGTTCCAGAAAAGATCCAATAATCAGTGGCAAATGTAGGTATGGGTTAGGGGGATTAGAACCACCCCATGCAATCGTCCTCCTTTTTTTGGTCCTCACCTTGACCTCAGTTCGTCCCCCTTTTTACGATTTTGTAGGTGTGACCACCAAAAAACCCTTGTATCGTCACTCATGTGTCTGTCTATCTGTCTGTACGGTAAAAATTATATCCAAACGGTTTACATAGAAAGTTGAAATTTGGTTTGCTTATATAACTCTTTGACCCACATATAGGAAAAATACTGAGAGTTCAAAAAACACAACCCGAGGTAAATATAATAGACCGGGAGCTCATGACAGTTTTTGGTCTCCGATTTCATACAGCATGCCTTTTGGAGGAGAGAATATTTACCCTGTGACAACAAAAAAGGGATGGTACTAAACCCCTACACGATGGTACTTCCGATCATAGGGAAAATTGCATTTCCACTTAAACACAAAATTTTTGTGCTTTTCTCTGATTTAATATTGCTTGCCCTGTTGTCAAAAGAAAGTTATAACAAATTTAAAGTCTTTTAAATATATGCATGCGATTCGGAGGGTCCCAAAGGGCTCAAACGGTCATGTAATCTTGTAATAAAAAAATATGATTTTCCCCGTTTTCATACAGCATGCCTATAATAACTCCTAGACATTTCTATATGTAATTATATTCGTAGATACTTAGAGAATAAATCTGCAAAATATTGTTCATATCAGTTAAAGGATATAGGCTTGTCTAGAGTTTCTCGTTTATGCCTACGAAATCCAAAACATTTATGTATAAAATTTTATCCGCAGTTTCTTAGAGAATAAATCTGCAAAATATTGTTCATATCGAAAACAGGAGTATCTACAGTCTCTTGTTTATGCCTACGAAATCCTAAATATTTATTTATGTAATTATATTCATAGATTCTTAGAGAATAAATGTGCAAAATATTGTTCATATCGGTCAAAGGAAACAGGAGTATCTAGAGTCTCTTGTTTATGGCTACGAAACCCTAGACAGTTATGTATGTAATTATATTCGTAGATTCTTAGAGAATAAATCTGCAAAATATTGTTTATATAAATCAAAGGAAACAGGAGTATCTAGAGTCTCTTGTTTATGCCTACGAAACTCTAGACATTTATGCATATAATTATATTCGTAGATTCTTAGAAAGTAAATCTGAAAAATACTGTTCATATCGGTCAAAGGATATATGAGTACCCTAGGGTTTCTTGTTTATGCCCACGAAACCCTATACATTTTTATAGGTTATTTTATCCGCAGATTTTTAAATAATAAATCTACAAAATATTTTTCATATCGATCAAAGAATATAGAAGTGTCTACAGTTTCTTATTTATGCCTATGAAACTCTAGATATTTCTATACGATGTTTTATCCGCAGATTTTTAGAGAATAAATTTGCAAGATGTTTTTCATTTCGATCAAAGAATATAGGAGTGTCTAGAGTTTCTTATTTATATCTACGAAACCCTAGATATTTCTGTATGTTATTTTATCCGCAGATTCTTAGAGAATAAATCTGCAAAATATTGTTCATATCGGTCAAAGGATATAGGAGTATCTTGTTTATGCCTACGAAACCCTAGACATTTATGTATGTAATTATATTTTTAGATTCTTAGAGAATATATCTGCAAAATATTGTTCATATTAGTCAAAGGATATAGCAGTGTCTAGAGTTTCTTGTTTATGCCTACGAAGCCCTAGACATTTCTGAAAATAATTATATTTGTAGATTCTTAGAAAATAAATCTGCAAAATATTATTCATATTGGTCGAAGGATATAGCAGTGTACATAGTTTCTTGTTTATGCCTACGAAACCCTTGACATTTCTATATGTTATTTTATTCGCAGTTTTTTAGAGAATAAATCTCCAAAATATTGTTGATATCAGTCAAATGATATAGGAGTATCTAGAGTTTCTTGTTTCTGCCTACGAAATCCTACAAATTTCTATATGTAATTATATTCGTAGATTCTTAGAGAATAAATCTGCAAAATACCTGTCAATCAAGTCAAATTGGGAACACCTTGTTTCCCAGTTAGCCAATCACGAGAACCTTAGGAAAAATGACGTCACAGTGTTACAAAATCACTAACACACGGTAGCTAATTATATATGTACGATTATACGTATTGATTCAACCTATAGTTTGAATTACTTTAGATGTTTGTTTTTAAGGTATCAAAGAGAAATAAATCATTTATAGTAATGAAATACTTATAAAACAAATAACACATTATTAATAGTACAAATATTCGTAGACATTCAGTATTATGTTGGCTTCTTACACTTATTAAATACCTACAAAGCCCTGCAATGTGTGAAAATTCACACTTCACATCAATTTTTTTATTATCATATCGATTTGTCCTCCTATTTTGTTTATCATGTCAGTTTGCGCTCCTGGTTTTTGGTCATCACTTCCATCCGTTTTTTCACTCATTCTTATTTAGAATATCCATTTTTTACACAAAAATTGTTAGAATACTGATCACCAATAAATAATTAAATTGCGAAAATTCCAGAATACTTCAAGGTAAATCTAACAAAAAAATAAATAAATAAACAAAAATACTCATCCTACCAGACAATATGAAACAAGTTTGTACAAAAACGTGAATTCAATGACGTCATTGCGTAACGCCCGTTTACAATATTCGGTAAATCCAAAGAAACTCGTTTGATGACAAAATAAAAATTTCGCTATATTTCTACCACTCCAGTGACTGTAAACAAAACAGCAAGAGAGTTGGAGAACAGATCTAGTGGCCAAGATCAACAGTGCGGGAACATATCCTTTCTCAAAGGTACCATTGTTTGGATAAGTGTTAAGTGTTGTGTTATTTTCTGGTGAGTTTGTTTCAAGTGATATTTTGATAAAATATTTGATTGAGATCGTGTTAATTGCTTAATGTAAACAAGAAATTTCTAATAAGCATATTTGACAAAATAAGTGACAGTGTCAAGGACAGATAATTAAAATTTCAAAATTTACTTGTTAATGGATCTTTATCTTTATACAAAAATGAAAACAAATAATTTTTGTTTTATTGAATTAATTTTATATATACTAATCCCTTGATTTGCGCGTCTTCTTATTGTGTGGTTTCCTAATTACGAGAGTGGATAATTCTAATACTTTTCGAGATTAAAAAATTTTCTTTTAAAATGAAATCAATTTTTTTATCCTAAGGGGAGGTTTCGAGGTTATAACTGTTTACTAAAAAATATCTCTTTTATTAATAACAATAAATTTATTTCGTGCCTTTCGGCTGTGAAAGAATTGGTTTACAATCTATAATAATTATATATCTAATTCTATGTTACATAATAATTTTATTCTTCTTTCCAAAACTGCTTTCATCCAGGCTAGGCCTCTCCCCGAGTCGTCTAGAATAGTGTTTCTCAACCTTTTCTAGCATGGGGACCCCAAAATTGTGTAAATATTGTCTGCAGCCCCCCTATACATAGTGTATTAAGATAGAGGGAACTCGATTTTTCTCGAAAAGGCGACATGTGAGTAGGTTGGGAAAAAATTTGATAACCAAAATTTATCCAAAAATTTAATGATAGTATAGAAATTTTCCGGAATAAACCGGAAGTACAGGATATCAAGGACAATTTCGAATTTTTAAATGGGAATGTATGTCATATTGGGTATCTTTGGACAAAGCTTCGGAAAATAAACAACTTTTACTTAAATATTTTTTTAATATCTTACGGTTGACAAAAATATTGTGATATTTTTATAAGACGATTATATTCCCAGTAACGACTTGAAAGTGAAGTATTTTTATTAACAAGTGTTCAAAGTTTAAATCATTTTGATTTAAACAGTTTCACATGCTTATTCTTAAGTTATCTGTAGCTCGGAGTATAATAAAAAAGAATTATAATAAAAAATATTGCACTGTCTAGTCGTACCTTCTTGAAAGAACAACTTGAAAGTACTCTAAGTACCTGCAACGCGAACCATTGTCATATAAACGCTTCAACCGACACATACGCTTTATTTGACCTTGATATATTTTACTTATAGTCTGTTTCTTTGGTTTAAGCGGAACTAGATTTTCAAATATATTAATTTTTGTCGATTAAATGAAAATCCCACTTTAATATAAACTTAAAAAAATAGTTAGTGGCAACTTAAGAAAATTCAAATTCCATTTAGTTCCGCTTAAACGTTTGGAATAGCCTGTAGTTTAAATTAGTTGTCAAAATAAGTATATTAGATATAATAGTCAATAAAATATTTATTATATTTATATTATGAAAGGTATACTTTTATGAATATAAATGTAAGATATTACAAATATGGGTAAAATTTATATTTTGCAAGATTGAGCGCATTTCTATTATATTTTCATGATTCGTTTTTGTATGACTTCGCCCCCCCCCCACGAAGCTTTCAAGGCCCCCCAGTGGGCCGCGGCACCCGGTTAAAAAACGCTGGTCTAGAAGGTCTTCTGTTTTCCGTGATTCTAGCTGCATTAATTCATAGTTTCTTAGGTGGTCTATTGTTTCTTGTTCTTCTCTGCAGATTATACATATTTATTCCGTTTATTCCATCTAATAATTATTTGCCCTCTCCTCGTTGGTACATCTGTATCTTGGGATTACGTTCTGGTTCCCCGTTCCTTCTGCCTGGTATCTGGGTAATGCAATAGTGGTTATATTTTTGTAGACTTTGTTATATGTAGAGTCTTGTATTCTGTTATACTGTTCTTGTAACTGCATTTCTTTGTCTTTTTCTACTATTATGTTTATCTTCTGTTGTAAATATCTCATTTATTAAGTTAATAATAAAGAAGATATTTTAAGTTAACAGAAAAACCTGTATTACAAAATTGTTTATAATAACAAAACATCTTATTTGTTCTCTACATTATATGAATATGTGGGGAGTTATGGGGGAACACCCTAAAACTAATCTTTGAAATATATCCCTAAATGTTGACTTAACAGCAAAAACGTAAGAGGTATTGTGATCATACCGATTCTAACATTTCGAGATTTTGATGGATCTCCACGAATTGAGGACCCTACATAACGTTTTGACTATTTTTAGCATGATATCTGTCGGTCTGTCTGTCTGTCTGTCTGTCTGTCTGTCTGTCTGTATGTCTGTCTGACTGTCCGTCTGTCTGTCTGTCCGTCCGTCCGTCTGTATGTATGTGTACACGTGCATAGCAAATTCGGCTTCAAGGATTTTTATGAAACTTCATATTTAAGCTTTTGACATCAATGGCACGAGTTGATCAACTTTTGGTAAAAATCGGTTGACTTGAAATGGGAGTTTACTCTTGTCGATTTTAAGATTTTTGCGAATATTTAACAACAGAATAATATTTCGAAAAAATTTATTTAACAAAAGTTGCTACAAAAGTAATAACTAACAACTTTTATTAAAGACATTTTTTGATAAAACGAAAAAAATTTGAAATATTTTTCGAAATTTTTTCTATTTGTATTTTAATACTTATATGTAACGTTTCCATGGTCATGATAAATAAAATTTCCGTTAGAAAATATTAGGCCAAGTTATTTCTACTCTGGTGCTAGAATGTATTTTATTCAAGTACTTTGTGATGGCGGCCGTTCCTGTGGTAGCCCCAGCTGATTTTTTATATCAAAATAACGAATCTTTCCTGTTCTTTACATTTTTTCGGGGCGATACTTCAACACTAAAATCTTCAAATATTTCCCTTATGACTTACTTTACATAATGCATATAAGAAGATTTGAAAAAATGAAGATACATTTACTTTATGTTCAATAAGATGAATATGGGGGGGTATGATGAGTTCTACTTATATACTTCAAATTTCTCATTTATTTACAAAAAAATTTAAAAAATTGTTTAGATTATTTTCCGTTCAATATAGTTTTTAATAATATTAATATTTGGGGGGCCTTAGGGAGCGCTACCTATAAGCTCTTATCAACAAAAATGTATTTAACAAAAATCGTACGAAGTACGGACACATCAAATAGTCGAAATAA
Organism: Liopterus haemorrhoidalis; assembly: GCA_963971575.1. NCBI lineage: Eukaryota > Metazoa > Arthropoda > Insecta > Coleoptera > Dytiscidae > Liopterus > Liopterus haemorrhoidalis. The sequence continues at coordinate 44,152,404 of OZ020612.1, read as the reverse complement.
TAATTATAAAATGTGAAAAATTCAAAACAGATTCTTCGAAAACGCGTCAATGGAAAATTTTACATTAATTTTTTCACTAAACTACTCAATAAAATATTTTTTTCAAATAATTAATTCATGAATTTAAAGATAAAATAAAATTTATTGCAAACAGCATCATATATTCTTTTTATTATCCGTTTTATTTTTATTTCATTCCAAGAGTCAAGTATTGATTTTGGTTGGCTCTACAGGTGGCATACAGGTAAACAACTAAAAAAAAAACTTAATTTTCAGTCCAAACTTTTTTATCAACCTTTCAGATGCCATAATTCGGGTCATTTCACCTTAAGAGTTCAATAAAAGCACAAGTTAATGGCACATTATCAATAATGTGAATAGAATTTCGTAAAAATACAGATTTTTTCGTGATTTTACATGTTATATAATTAATTAGCATTTTTAATGTCAATGCAAATATATCAGCTGACATATTTTACAATAATCAGGATATGCTAATTTCTCCCACAAAATGAATAATTATATTTAGCAATGACAATAATTGTAATAAGTAAATTTATGTATTTTTATATACTCTTTGAATACAAGGACATGCTAGACTTTCAAAATTAAAAAAATTGAACGTAATTGACAAAAAAATTGATCACACGTTTGAGGTTTATATAGGTATTAATGTTGGGGGCGTGAATAAAATTTTGTCACGATCACGCACGTTCACGAAGTCAGATTAAAAATAACACGCACGCACATGAAATCATAAATTTAAAATTTCACGGTGAAGCACGCGTGCTTCACTGTCACGCGTGCTTCATGACTCACGCGTGAATAGTATCACGCCCCTCCCAAAATTTTGTTAATGAGGAACGAGTGTTATGCAGGAAATAAAAGAATTATATTTCTTTCATTTTCCTCTCTCCGCGTTATCGGAAAAATGAAGATACGCCAGAAGGCGAATAGAACATACATACCAACACTTCCAAAATATATTATATGATGATATTTAGAAATAATTAAACAAATTAATTTATCACATTTATGAGCAATAAATAACAAGGAAAGACCTATAACATCAGCAAATTTAAAAAAAAATAATTCTTAATAATAAAACTAAATTGTTAAATTTATCCTATTATTAAAAGAAGAAATAGACCGGGAGCTCATGACATTTTTGGTCTCCGATTTCATACAGCATGCCTTTTGGAGGAGAGAATATTTACCCTGTGACAACAAAAAAGGGATGGTACTAAAACCCTGCACGCTTTCCGGTCATAGGGAAAATTGCATTTCCACTTGCACAAAATTTTTGTGTTTTTCTCTGATTTATTATTGCTTGCCCTTTTGTCAAAAGAAAGTTATAACAAATTTAAAGTCTTTTAATTATAGGCATGCTGTATGAAAACGCGGAAAATCTTATTTTTTTATTACAAAATCACATGACCGTTTGAGCTCTTTGGGACCCTCCGAATCGCATGTATATATTTAAAAGACTTTAAATTTGTTATAACTTTCTTTTGACAAAAGGGCAAGCAATATTAAATCAGAGAAAAGCACAAAAATTTTGTGTTTAAGTGGAAATGCAATATTCCCTATGACCGGAAAGCGTGCAGGGGTTTAGTACCATCCCTTTTTTGTTGTCACAGGGTAAATATTCTCTCCTCCAAAAGGCATGCTGTATGAAATCGGAGACCAAAAACTCATGAGCTCCCGGTCTAAAAGTTATATGACGATTTCAAGAAATATATGATATTTTTGGCCAAATAATAAATTTAAAAAAAAGAAGATATTTTGTTTTTGTTTTAAATTTGATATGAGCTTCATATGTTTTTAAATGTGGCAAATTACCATGGTTAATTTTTACTAATATGTCAAAAAGTGCAAAATAAGACGACACATTACAAAATTATTTTTAAATTAATAAACTGGCATTAAATCCAAAAAAATGGTCGTATCTATGACTGATTATACGACTGTTATTTAAAATCTACCATATTTAACTATATAAGTAAGCGTAAAATAGGTCTTTATGGGAAGAGTAAAAAGTAAAAAGTTACGTAAAGTATCTTTATTTCACTCTTGCCATAAGCACAATACAAATGCCAGCGATACATTTTTGGGGTTCTAAACGCGTCTTCCGTGAGAGGCGTCGAAGATTTTATGTTCACACGTATATTTTGGATAAGCAGATATGACATTTTATCCGCATCCTCACGATATAAATGATAATTTATCGGCATCCGCAGAAAAATTCACGGATTTGCACGGCTCAATTTATTTTAAGAAAAGGATAATTAAAAGATAAGACAACTTATGAAGAAAATTTTCTAAGAAATGGAGAACATTAGTTAATGTTTCGTATGATCCCGTCAAATCCAACTGGTTAAAGAAAAAGCGCAAACTAGTTAGAATGAGATTGTTTTGAGTTATCCATATCAACTCAAAATTAAACAAAAATAATTTCAACACCTGCATACAACGAAGACATGTTGCTTCGTCGTAAAAAGATATACAAAACCCAGCATAGATAATGATACAAAATAGACAATTCTTTCTTGTTATTCCTTCTATTTACTAAAATTTAAACTTCGTGAGTCGTGACACGCCGTGATTGCACGCATGACGTGTCACGACTAATTTTAAATCACGCACAATCACGCACGAAAGAAAAATATTAATCACGTTCACTCACGATTTTACTGTGAACGGCCGTGTCACGAAGTGACATGGAAATTTCACGGCACGCGCCCGTCACTAATAGGTATACAGGGCTCGAAATAAAAAATTTTACGAACCGGAATACTTTTTCAAGTTTATTGTGAAACTAAACAGTACATTTCCAATATACTTAGGCCCCGTTTTGCGTCGTTTCGTTTTGCGTTGGTTCGAACTTGCGTCGTTCCTAAGAATACACCAATTTTCGCTCTGCGTCATAGATTTTTCGAAGTTGCGTCGTTACATTTTTCATTTTAAAATGTTTTTCTTTTTTTTTTGTAAAATATTTTTACGTCCGGATCATTTGACAACTGAATCACTATTTTCATGAGGTTTGTTCCATTAAATGTAGATGTAGTTGTTATTTTTCTTTGTTTTATTTATAATGTCTGTTAAGAATATTTATTTGGGTATTACTCTGTTTATTAATTTCTTCCAAACAGCTTTCCAAAACAATGAGCTTGTTTGACGATGCTGTCGAGATTTTTTTAAAAAATGATCCTGTCATCGATCAAATCTCTAAAGTAGCTAGGGCGATAGATAATGGAATTAATGGCTATAAAGAGCTTTACAGAGAATTTAAAAAAATGCTGTTCATTCGACCATCGAAAAATATTTCGTTAAAGAAAAACCGCAGGAACCATCGTCTACAGAATCATTAGCATCTACATCTACGTATATAATTGAATGAGATGAATAAAGAATTTGTTGTACTTTTTTTGTTATTTCGTATATAATTGAATTTTCATGTTATATTTTCTGTTTTTCTTTTTTTTATGAATTAATAAACTTTCTTTTATTTATGTTTCTTAAATTATTTATTTTATTAGTTTTTGGGAACTTATCTTCAATATTCACATAGTTTCTCATACAAAATGTTAATTCACTTTGCCTTGTTTTAGTCTGCGTCGCAAAATTTTGGAACTTATCTACTAGAGTTCTAGGTGTATTTTCAATAATTTTACAAAACGGACGATAATTTACATAATTTCACGAAATGGAACACCGTTGCGGTTTGTTCCGGTACGTTTCAAGCCCTGTAGGTATGTTATAATTAAAGAAGACCCACGGAAGGCCCGGATGCTGGATGTTTGGGACCATATATTTAAGGCACATTTTTGTAATCGTGTCAAAATCCAAAAACTGTTTGAAAATCATTTTATTCTGGTAATCTATAATATAACACGCCAACGTGTGTCCTTGCGTGGATGCGTGTGCGTGTCTGTCGTCTAAAATTTAAAACAATTGAAGCGAGATTCTGAAATGTAACGAAATATTCTGAAGCATAATAACAGTATAACGAATAATAATAGTTGTTAATTGATATGTCTACACAAAAATAATATAAATTAAAATTATTAGTAGCTGAAATATAATTATTTTAAAAAATATTTGGTTTTGATGAAAGTAAGTAAGAAAAATGTGACTTTCTTTTCTTTATTATTATTTTTTCAATGCTTTATTATCCTTTTATTTCTACGATTAACGTTTTAAATTATCTAACATCTTAAATTTAAAAAAATGTAAATGTAATGCATTGGGTAAAACTCGCTTTGTAAAAATTATAATATTTACCAAGAATTACCGGCCGAGTTTGGTCATTCATATCAGCATCAATAGGTGACAACTTATTTATGTGAATTTAAAATTGGTTGGAAATATTTAAAATATTTTGGTAAAAATTGCAATTTGATATTAACTGTCTCATTTTGTAATACGTAACTAACAGAGAAAGTCCATTTTTTATGTTGTATATTGACAATACATTTATAATATTATCATAGTATTGGTTCACGCGAATACGCCAAAGTCTGTTTACACCACAACAGTCATCAAAGTAACCAGATGTAGTTTCGTATTACAAATTGAGACAGATTATACATTCAATAGTTTTTTTTTTTTTTTAAGTTCATTTATTTATAGGTGCTTCAATAGCTAAGATTATTATTTCAATAGTTTGTACCTTTGAAATTGTATGTCATGTTGGTATTAAACATGGTAAAAAATTTCACTTAAAATGTCATTTCATTTGACATATGTCATAAAGATAAATGATATCATAGTTATAATCAGGGCCGGAAGAACGCACTCTGCAGATAATGCAAGGCATTAAGGCGCTTGATACTAGGGGGGGGGGCAAGTTTAAAGTGAGGACCTTTTTTTTAGGTTTTCACTTGAAATTTTGCCCTGTCTGGGGGCGCTCCATTAAATCTTGTATACGGGCGCCAAAGACACCCGCTCCAGTCCTGGTTATAATGATCATAACCAACAAATCTGAAGTAGGTAGGTCAGCGTAAGGAATATTTTGAAATGACAAATTTACAAGTCAGTACTACACCATAAAATCAACCAAAATAACCAGATTTGGTTTGACTTTACAAAAGTGAACGCAATATATTAAAGCGGGCAAACAATTAAATTTTACTGTGTAATAGTTTCTCACGATTTATTTCAAACTGATTTGAGATATAGTGTATGTACACTCGTCTCCGTGTGAGCTTTTTTCCGTGTGTGTATTTTTACATGTGCGCTTTTTTCCCTGTGTATATTAATCCGTGTGCGTTTTTTTCGTGCGTATTTTTAAAATATATAAGTAATTGGAAAATTTATTTTAATAAATATATTTTAAATTTAACGTCTCAAATCATTTAGTTTTAACATTATAAAGGTAATGCACTGGGTGAAAACGAATCGTTTTCCCATCTTAAAAAGTGAATGAATAAATAATTCGGAATAATACTCATTATTTGTCCAGTTTTTAATAATGGGCGAAGAGTTGATTCAATTTGAATTGGATGAAGTTAGGCGTATGACTAGAGAAAGAAGTATGAGGTGTCGAGCAAGTTCCACATTAAGGTAATGATTTGTTTGCCAACGCAGTTGGCAACGGGTGCACTAGTAGATAATAAACATTTTACGAAGCCACCGTAGTTGGTTTAAAGCCAGACAGATGTCACACTATTCGCAACTCACTAATTTCCTTAGCTATAAACGATGCCTGTTACGTTAAAACTATCTATTAAATTTATGCATAGCTCACAGTCCACAGTCAAATAAATTAAAGAGCTTAATAACGCAGCTTTAACCTTGTTCCTCGCATAAATCGTAAATTTTGCCAATAACATCGTAAATTTTATTAATATCAAATCTTTCCAGTTATCTTGTCTTGTAATGACACATGCAAAGCGGTTTTGTCTAGCATGAAGAGATAAATGCCACCTCATATGTTGTGAGTCACCAGATGAGAATTCCAAAAAATACCCTAGAATTTATTTCTTTTATACCCTTCAACATCATGCTACCCTGTTACTTCATTTCTAGATATTTAGTTTTTTCTCTTTTTCTCGCACTTTCTTTTTCTTATATTTTCTTTATTTGTTCTGTTTCTTGAGTCCACAATTGTATAACATTTTTATTCAAGTCAAGTTTGGTTTCTTACGTTTTGCAATAAGAAGAAGGGTACTGTAAATGGTGTTAAACTAACATGAAAACTAGCGTTTTATTTGTGAGGGTAGGTCAGCATATTTATTGAACAATTTATAACAAAACCTTAGTGGAAATATTGTGAAAATTGAATTTATTTTATTTGATACATAAATAAAACTGTAGTATTGGATTTAGGCGTTAATAGCACAAATAATTCAAGTAAAAAAGTATTATAAAGAAAGGTTTCGACTTAAGGTACAAATACGTAAAAAGATTGTTTCTGGCACCGAAAAACATGCGCTTCTTGGCATCTGTTGTCGGAACTAGTTGATGTCGGTGAGGGTATACGTAGAAAGATTGTTACCGACGTTGCTTTACAGATATTTTCATTAAATAAATTGAAGAAAATACTTTACAGTGGGGCAGGTGTTTTGGGATCAATTAATTTTTCTTGTGAAGTGTGAATTTTCACACATTTCAAGGTTTTCTAGGTATTTAATGAGTGTAAGAAGTCATTATAATACTGGATGTTTAGGAATCTTTGTTCATAATCACATTAAAATCAGTTTTTTGATAATCACTTTTATTCGTTATTTGAGTACTAAGAGCTTCCATTCCAATTAAATAATTTGCCAAAAAATCCCAGAGGTTTTAACTAAATTTGTATTCAATTCAAGTCTTCATTAGATTAATAAGAAAAATATTGATAAATAGCTTCATTATTTTCAATTTCAGAAACGTATTTCTCATTATTAACAATATGTTATTTGTTTTATAAGTATTTTATTAATAAAAATGATTTATTCCTCTTTGATACCTTAAAAATATAAATATAAAGTAATTCAAACAATAGTGAGAGTGTAGTGTGATTCAACAGACTACACTCTACAGTGTAGAATGTAGTGTGATGTTCATATGCGTAGAGTCTACATATATGAACTCAGCTAATATTTTTTTTTTTATTGTATTTATAATTTTAAAAAAAGGCACACACTATCTTAGCCATAAATACAAAAAATCTATAACGTTATTAGTCATAGTTTAGCCATGAATTAAAAAAGTAATTAATTAAGTCAAAAACAAAAACTGCAATATTTTTCAAAAACGCAATCTAATCAAAAAAGCCTCTCGCAATTTTCCGGCTCTGATCGATGTACATTATCTATAATTTTTTATTAATATCTTTTATTTTTATTTTAACAGATTTTTAATTTAACACCTTTGGGTAAAAGGGTACGGGACAAAAACATTTTTGGCTAAAATCGTGTTAAAAGAAACGAATTTAAACAAATATTTTATTATATTTATTATATTTTAAACTTTCCGTCTTAAATCTACATCTCAAGAGCTTTCTTTTTATGCCACACAATAAATTTAAAAAAATATTTCGAAATTTTTCGAAAAATTAATCTGATCAAAAATTCCTGTTACACTATTCCGGTTCCCATCAATGTTCATTATGGAGATTTTTTTGAGATTTTTAGTACAACCTCTCTGGGAAATAGGGTGGGAGACAAAAGTTTTTTGATATATTTTTGGTGAAAATCCTATAAAAAAAATGATAATCAAAAATAAAAATTTGCTTGTCGGTCCACGCATTAAGATGTTTTATTTCATATGTAGTGATTCGTCTCGAGAATTTCTCGAGAAAAAGTTTTAATTCTCATTTTTCATTTCTCGAGAAATTTAAAATTTGCTCGACGCCTTTACTTTAGTACTTTAAAGGTGATTATAATTTTAACATGTTTTTATCCTCTACAATATTTTCAACATTAAAAAAAGATGTATATTCTAATAATTTAATAATTATTTTTCTCGAGATTTCTCGAGAATTCTCGAGAAAATAAGTCTGATGTCGAGAAATCAGAAATATTATTCATATGCCAATAAAAATTTATAAATCTATTTATTAAACACATATTTGTTTATATTTATCTCGCGATGCGTCTTTTTGAACTTTCAGTATTTTTCCTATATGTGGGTCAAAAAATTGTATAAGCATGCCAAATTTCAACTTTCTACGTTTGGCCGTTTGGCTAGAAGTTCTATTATACAGACAGACAGACAGTCACATGAGTGACGTTATAAGGGTTTTTTGATGGTCATACCTACAAAACCCTAAAAATGGGCTTGTTTAGAACAAATGTTCCTGTACCTGCTATGATGGGGGTATTATATACATAACCACTAAAACTTGTCACCGACAAAAAATCGTTTACCTGTATAGAAGATATCTAAGAACTGATACGTAATGGGACAAAATGATTTACATCCGCTTTTTCTGCTCCTATTGCTTCACATTCTGTTTGTCTTTTAATTATAACTCCATACGTTAGCCATTGAACTGTCCATATGATCGTGAATGTGTTACCTTGGCCTCGCTAGAGGCGAGAGTGACTGCAACACGCCTTAGTTTATTTAACCAATTTATCATACATGTATTTAGTTCTTGTAAAAATTATAGTTTTACTAAACTGACACATAATTTATATAAATGCCGCTAATTCAATATGCTACTTCTTACACAAATCAATTAATTAATATTTTACGACAGGAATTTTACATATGTTTATATTTGTTTAAGATTGTTATCAAAGAAGTTATTTTATTTAAATATTAGACATGAAGGATAAATATAAATAATAGATATTAATAATATTTATTTTTTTTAAATTCTTTGCAGTTTCTCGTTTTTTGCACATCGTGGTTAGTATAATATATTTCATTTTGAAATATGTAACTAAGAGGGAAACTTCATTTTTAGGGTTTTGTAGGTATGACCAAAAAACCCTTATACCATTTGTCATTTGTCATTTTGTCGTCTGTCTGTCTGTCTGTCTGTCTGTCTGTCTGTTCGGTAAAAATTGTAGCCAAACGGCTAAACCTAGAGAATTGAAATTTGGCATGCTTATACAACTCTTTGACCCGCATATAGGAAAAATACTAAAACATAGGAGCGATTTTTGGCAAAATTGTGCAATAAATTTTTTGTCCCACACCCTGTAGCCCAGATGGTTTAAACTAAAAATCTGAAAAAATTTTAAGTAATGTACATTGGTGTGAACCGGAATAGTACAACAGGAATTTTTGATCATATTACGTTTTTGGAAAAAAACGCATTTTTTGTGATTTTTGGCTAATAATGTACACAAGTTATAGCTTTGTAACACGCTACACTGGAACGTGTATGTTGGTGTAGTGGTTTTGACGGTGGCTTTTCACCCAAGCAACTCGATCCGAAAGGGATCGAACCCTGCGAGAAGATACAATATTATTTTTTGTTTTTTTTTTTTAATTTTTATTTTGTTTAAATTATTTTTTCAAAATTCTATTTTGGCAAATGTTGCATTTAATTTTTAAAAGCGTAAATTTAATAACCAGTGGAAATTGTTTAAATTATAATTTAATTCTGTTTCAATGTACACGAAATCAGAGGGGCGGAACTTATAACAACCAATGGAAGCCATAGGCGCAATTTTTAAAATTCTTAATGAACCTTGCTATATAAAAAAAAATACTGCACATATTTAGAAACCTAAATAGTGGTATTAAACGTTCGAATTCAAATTAATAAAAAAAAAATATTTTAATATAAAATTTGTTTTGGCATCCCAAATAATAATCATTCACTTACTAAATACCTGCAAAACCCTGAAATGTGTGAAAATTCACACTTCACATCAATTTTTTTAAGTTGTACATTTATAAAATCATAGGCTGACCAGATTTTTTTTACAGATATAGAATATGCTAAGAAAAAAGGTCATCACTGTAGAAATATAAGTGATGAGCATGATGACCAAAAAAAAGGTCCTCACTCTACAAAAATATAAGTGACGAGCAAAAAAGAGTATATTAAGGTTTTTTTTTTATAAAAAGTAAGAGTATAGAGGATATTACTTAAAAAAGAGTATAATACTCTAAAAAAGAGTACGTCTGGTCAGCCTGTATTATCATATTAAGGTGGTAATTCTGAAATATACTTTTCAAAATATTTGACGTCGTTCACCGTGGCCGTAGTGGTTAGTGTAGCGATGCATTGCCTTCTAGGCCATGGGGGCTCGGGTTCGAATCCCAGTTATGGCAATGATATTTCTGTTGTCCAAAACTGTACAATTGTCAAATTCTGTAAAATTTTCAAAAATAAAATGCATCTACTGGATAATGGCTTCAGTAGCAAAATCCAAGAATTATTAAAAAAATGATAAAATATTGACATTAATGTCAATCTGACATTTGTATTTTTTAATGAATATAACCATAATAAAAGCAGCAAAGGCCATAAAAGAAAAAATAAAAAAAAACCTTAGTAAAATTAAACAAAATTTTTTAACACATTTTTGGCAAAAATTCCATTTGATTTTTTAAAATTAAAATTTTGTTGGTTTATTTCAGCTTTAAGGAACGTCATTAAATGCCCGGATCAAAATTCAAAAATATATATATATTTTTCGTTAAATACATATTTGTTTATATTTTTTCCCACTATGTTTTTTTTTATCTATATGTGTTATACAATTATGTTATACAATTTCTACTGAACAGACAGACAGACAATCACATGAGTGACGTTATAAGGGTTTTTTTGTTCATAGCTACAAAATTTTAAAAAGTGTTTTTTACGTCATTTAATCATTTCCAATTAATAAATACTTTACTTATTCTCATTGCACCAGCTTTCCTTTAATACCTTAAAACGCAAAAATTCGTAACAACATAGTGCGTTGCTACGAATTTCTGTGATTTAAGAAATGCTTAAAATTAAAGCTGGTGCAATGGGGCATTAATCAGTTAGCCCCTTTTACCATTAGGTCTCAGGCTGTGTTAAAAATTGAGTAAGGGGCAAGTATTGAAACCGCGAAAATTTTCGATGTCGAAATTTTGACTGATGACCACATTTCAAGGTCCAGGGAATCCAAAAAATCTATTTTCGAAGTGCCGTCCGTATGTGTGTGTGTGTGTGTGTGTGTGTGTGTGTGTGTGTGTGTGTGTGTGTGTGTGTGTGTGTGTGTGTGTGTGTGTGTGTGTGTGTGTGTGTGTGTGTGTGTGTGTGTGTGTGTGTGTGTGTGTGTGTGTGTGTGTGTGTGTGTGTGTGTGTGTGTGTGTGTGTGTGTGTGTGTGTGTGTGTGTGTGTGTGTGTGTGTGTGTGTGTGTGTGTGTGTGTGTGTGTGTGTGTGTGTGTGTGTGTGTGTGTGTGTGTGTGTGTGTGTGTGTGTGTGTGTGTGTGTGTGTGTGTGTGTGTGTGTGTGTGTGTGTGTGTGTGTGTGTGTGTGTGTGTGTGTGTGTGTGTGTGTGTGTGTGTGTGTGTGTGTGTGTGTGTGTGTGTGTGTGTGTGTGTGTGTGTGTGTGTGTGTGTGTGTGTGTGTGTGTGTGTGTGTGTGTGTGTGTGTGTGTGTGTGTGTGTGTGTGTGTGTGTGTGTGTGTGTGTGTGTGTGTGTGTGTGTGTGTGTGTGTGTGTGTGTGTGTGTGTGTGTGTGTGTGTGTGTGTGTGTGTGTGTGTGTGTGTGTGTGTGTGTGTGTGTGTGTGTGTGTGTGTGTGTGTGTGTGTGTGTGTGTGTGTGTGTGTGTGTGTGTGTGTGTGTGTGTGTGTGTGTGTGTGTGTGTGTGTGTGTGTGTGTGTGTGTGTGTGTGCGTGCGTGCGTGCGTGCGTGCGTGCGTGCGTGCGTGCGTGCGTGTGTGTGTGTGTACACGATAACTCAAGAACGGTTCAACTTAGAGAGTTCATTCTGGAACTAAAAAATTCTCCTATTAATTGGGAAGAAGTCTATCGTTTTTTATAAAAATCCCAAACCGGAAACTGAAGCTATTAAACTTTAAAATATTTAAAAAAAATCATAACTAGTAAACCAAGCCTTGAACAAAGGTTTACCTAAATATTTTTTAAATTTTTAATTTTGTTTTTTTTTTGTCATTTATTTACGTCGTCCAATTAATACATTATTAGTTAATTATGGGTCCAAAGTGTGCATTATAATCTGCGGATGAAAGCAGTAGAAAGACGTATAAAACACTAACAATCGATAAAAAAAAAAAAACTGAGAGATATGGCGCGCAAAGTCTAGAGAGCTTAGGGCAGTTGTTTGTAGAGCTTTAAGACTTGCAGCTTCGTGTTCTTATTTATATATATCTTTTGGAAAAGATAGTGAAGCTCTTGCATCTGTGAATTGATGATTTGACCTAAAAACACGTTTCTGTGTAAATGGTCATTACAGGAAAGCTAATCCTTTCTTTGACCAAATAAATGAGGAATCATTTTTTGGATTTAGACCATATTTCATTAATTATCATTGTAATTTTACATCATATTGCGCAGTTCTGAATTCCGAACTCATGTCGATATTTGAATTTTGAAAATATTTTAACAGATATAAAAATTGTATACAAAAAATACTTTCTTTCATTAGCACTTTCATTAGATTTAATATATATTCAAAACCATTCGAAAGTGTTCAAAATTTACTGGCATGGAAGAATTATGTTTCAGCTTGTAAAATATATTAACAGCAACATTAAATATTGGTTAAAACTGTCATTTAGAACATGAATTTTAGTTTTCCGCAGTTGTAATTCTCCTGGTATTTAAATAGAATTGGAAGTTTTTTAGGGCATACAGAATTATATTCTAAATGCAAATTTTGTTTAAAATTAAATTCACTCACATTTGTTGAATATGTGAAACACTTGTTACCAAATAAAATAAGTTGTTAAATTGTTTTAACATTGTGGAGATGTACAGTTTTAGTTTAGTTCAGTAGCGTAGTGAAAAGAAATTTAGTAGTAAGGATTGAGGGAAAAAGAAGACGAAGCATATTTCCAGAGTGCAGGCTCGATGTCAGAGATGTCGAAAACATACTGCCTGAGTCGCTAAAAGTAGCTATAAAAACTGCACAATATCGTGACAAATGGAGTTTGCTTACAAAGGAATGTCTTATTTTATGTTAAGGTGATTATACATAGTTCAAATATTTCATGGTGATGAAGGAGGAATATCTCGGAATGGAATGTCCAGTTTTCGCGACATTAAACTAAAATTGAAAGCCTATCTATATCTAGAATGTTTGACATTCGAGGTGAGACGAACTTCGAAATCAAAACCGAATGAATGGTAGACCAAAGAAATCCAAAACAAAGAATAGAAAGAATGATGTAAGGGTGGGTTCCAAGGTCGGTAAATCCACAGAATATTGTAGGAGACAAGAAAAAATGCCACAAAAAAAAGATCTAGAAACACCAACTGTGAAGTATTTTGAAAGAGAAATATTATGAGGGTGGTAAAGAATTCATTTTCACACCTTCAAAAATTACTTTTAGTTTTTCGCAACTTCTTTGCAACTATTAAAAATTTTCTACATGCCTTGTCTAAACCTGCTGACCAGCATAGCGTCATGTTAACACATAAGCTTGATAACAACATTCAAAGATTCTGGAAAATGTTGGTTCTGAGATGGATTTTTTCCATAGTTGTCAATGTTAAATTCACCATTTTGATCTAAATTTCCATTCTCCGTCTTCAAGGCCTTGTCTTTAAATTGCTTCGTGTTCATCTCTCCAGGATTTTCTTAGACTTTCTCTATGTCTTTTTTCCATGGGACTACACCATCATTTTTCTTCGATATATGCCAAAGTACCTGTTCCTTTCTTCCTTATATCTCCATCTGTCCATTTTAATGAGTACTGAGACATTAACAACAAAGATTTAAAATTGTTTCTTATAATATTTCCTCCTCTACAAATATTCTCTTAAACTTGGAATCTTGAACTATCCATAAGAACGACAAAGGGGAAAATAGATGTATTTTTGGCAAAGAATGCTCAGAATTCCCTCGACAGCGATAAGAACTATCACTTCTGTTAATTTTAGACGAAATTAAATACTTACCAAGTTTTTTTGAAAGAGTTGATTGACATTAAGAACAATCCGATATTTGTAATTTTTGAACGAATATAACCTTAATACAATGCCGATTGGCGTAGCGTAGTAGTAACACAGCTGTCCTGAGTTCCTAAGGTCTAGAGTTCAAATACCGTTTAGCCATGGAATTTTCAAAAAATTAGAAGTGTCATGGCCCCCAATTGGTAGGGGCTCTGTTTTTTACTGTGTACTCGGATTTTGCAGCTCTTAGAGAATATCATTCTTAAGATCTGATAACTTAAAAAAGATCATAGTCCGAGGAAAAGTTGATGGGTAGAGAAAACGTGGCAGGTCTCCATAACACTGGGTGGACATTGCGAAGAACATTTTAAATGAGAAGTAGTTGTTAGAACTGCAGAAGACACGGAAGAATCAAAGTCCTTTGTCAAAAAAAAAGAGTTTTTAAAAATGTTCCACAATAAGAACTCCAGTCTTTTTGATGCTATGGTTAATGATGATGAAAACTCTATCCAAATCCAAATCATAAAATTGCAAACGTTGAAAATTATTTCGGTGTCCATTTAAGCATTTACCTGAGGCAAAAGCACGTTTGGTTTGAAACAGCTTTGTCATAGTTTACGCTTAGACAAATACGAGTATTTGCTAAACGCCATTGTTGTTGCATTCATTGCGCAGTAGTAACAATTGTAGCACAGTTTATTGTCATTAATCTAAGTGTTAACGTGATCATGCCCGCAGTTTGAATTGTTCCACAGTTGTTTACCTGTGACGTTAAATACACATCCTAGATCGTGTACTGTTTAAAGTTATCTTAGTTACCTCGTGTAACACATGATCATGTCGGACTGTTTGTTTGTTTAATAGGTATAAAGCTCTTATTAATGAATTATGTTGGAGCAAGGGATTCAAACTATGTTAGGAAAATTGTCATTGTCTAATAAAGTACCAACGTACTTTAATGTAATATATTATCAAGTACCGACACTCGAATACAAGGCACATGGAACGATCTGACAATGAACAGATCATGATGAAGGACTTATGTGAGTGAGGCCAAAAGTCAACCTGACTGACAGTGCCCAAAGAAGAAGAAGACCTGTACTCGATAGATCATGATCGTTCAAACGCAGACCTGTGTATACTAACGCATTTGTAGTCCAAACTGAACAATCGTGAAAGTTTTCCGCGCTTGTCAAAACATATTAAACCATCGTATCTGCGAGACATCTGTCAGATGCTATAAAAGTCATAATTTAAAATGTTATAACGAAACGTTGGAAGGCGAATCTTAACAAAAAGTCTGTAGTTCGTTAGTAACAGTTAGTAAAAAAAAATTATGCACAACAATGATGGCTATTTGGGCCTAACACAGCACAAATTTGATTAGATTTTAATTAAATTAGCATAAGTAAAACCATAAACCAATAAAAACAGATTTCTATATACGTAATAATAGAAAAAAACTAGCACCAATAGATATAAATAAATAGGATAAAAGGATGTTCAAAAAATTGAGACGCAGGATGATGATAAGGGGCTGTAAAGGTGCCAATTATCATCGGATATAACAAAAAATAATAAAACTCATTATAATAAGCAAGACTTCACAATTAAAACAATAAGTTTGATTCTCTCAGGAAGAGTATCAGCTTGTTCATGAATACTCTGTCGTCAACTAAAGCAACTGACAGGTCATAGCAGAGGCCTAACCTCTCCCTGACATCTTCGAACTGCACACATTGAGTTAATATGTGTACCATATACCTGTGATTCGTAAACTATCAAATATGGCGGACCAGCAAGTTTTATTTCGAATGTGTCACATATTATACTATAGTTTCATTCTTTTCTGGAAACTCACCGAGAACCAGCAGCGTAACATTCACGGCCTGGTACCGATACGCGTACCACTACTTGGAGCAGCACTACCTTAAGGTGCCTACTAATGCTGGTCAAACTCCTTTGACTTGTGATAGAATACCGCCTTGGAAGCGAACGTCGGTCAATGGCAAGCCCAGCCTACGCTGGCTGTGACTTTGTGACTTGTGACTTGTTGCCCCTACACACGATCCGTGGAGCTAGCCAAGTATAAACATTGACCGCGACTTACCACGCCATCTGTAGGCACCTTTACACAAATATGTGTTACACATCTCACAAATAGGAGAATCTTCACCTTGAAGTAGGTGTCCACGAAGTCTGTAATTCGAATTTCTATTTTCTAAGGACGAAGACAGTACATTCACCCCAGAACAATATTAATTAATTAATAAATCAGATAATATAATACAATTCATCAGGGTACAATTTGTGTAGTCACTTGGGTAAACATTTCTCGGCTTTAATCTATATATATAAAATCGTAACTAAGCTACCTACTCATAATCAACGCCCAGCCCAAACCACTGAACCTACAATCATGAAATTCGGCGAGTATATTCCCTCCATGACGTAAGCACCCACTAAGAACGGATTTTTCGAAACTCATCCTCTAAGTGGGTGAAAAGGGGGTTAAAAGGGGTAAAATGTGGCTTCACGGTTTCCTTAATATCTCTTAGGTCCAATAAGATATCGACTTGGTTTTAGCTTACAAAGATTACTCATGTAAATATTAAAAAACTTATTTCATGATTTTGTTCTAATCGACCCATAAAGGGGTGAATCTACAATCAGGGTGAATTATAGAACCCTTGGCATCTTCTGTGTTTATTGTATTATAACATTCATTTTTGGCATATAGGTGTCTTTTTAAAATAATTAGAAACTGTTTTGACCGTTTTTTTATATTTCACCCCTAATGGGGTAAATTGGTATTTTTTATTCGATAGAATTTCGTCTAGACAAAGAAACATAAAATTCGGGGAGTATATCCCTTTTATGACTGAAGAACCCCCTAAGAAATAATTTTTCGAAATTCCACCTCTCAGGGGTGAAAAGGGGTGAAATGTGTTTCACGGATTCCTCAGTATATTTTAGGTCAAGAATATATCGCCTTGCTTTTGCTTACAAAGACTACCCACATAAATGTTGAAAAACCGTTTTTCAACATTTATGTGAGGAACATTTTCCGGATTTTGTACTAATCAACCCCTAAAGGGGTGAATCTACAATCAGGGTGAATTATGGAACCCTTCGCATCTTCTGTGTTTGTTGTGTTATAACATTTCTTTTAGGCATATAGGTGTCTTTCTAAAATATTTAAAAAGTGTATTGACCTTTTTTTTAAATTTCACCCCTAAAGGGGTAACTTGGTATTTTATATTCGGTAGAATGTCGTCTAGACAGAGAAACATAAAATTCGGAGAGTATATCCCTTTTATGATTTAACAACCCCCTAAGAAATTATTTTTGGAAATTCAACCCCTAAGGGGTGAAATGGGGTAAAATGTGTTTTCACGGATTCCTCAATATCTCACAGGTCCAATAATATATCGCCTTCATTTTTGCTTCTAAATATTATCCATATAAATGATGAAAGAATTTCAGGATTTTGTCCTATTCATCCTAATCAGGGAGAATTATAGAACCCGACGTATTTCCTGTGTTTGTTGAGTTAAATTAAATTCCTATTTGGCATATAGATGTCTTTCTAAAATATCTCGAAATGGTTTTGACAGTTTTTCAAAATTTCACCCCTAAAGAGGTAAAAGGATATTTTTTATTTGATAGAACATCCCTTGGGCATAGATACATGATATTCGCAAAGTATATTCCCTCCATGAGGTAAGCATACACTAAGACGGGATTTTTCGAAATTCAACCCCTAAGGGGTGAAATGTAATTTCAAGGGTTCTTAAATATCTCTACGGACCAATAAGATATCGTCTTGGTTTTTCTTACAAAGATTACCCATATAAATGTTGAAAAACCTATTTCAGGATTTTGTTCTAATCACCACTAAAGTGGTGAATTTCCGAACAGGGTTAATTATACAACCCATCATATTCTCTGTGTTTGTTGAGTTATAAAATTCCTTTTGGCATATAGGTGTCTTTGTTCAAAATATCTTGAAATGGTATTGACAGTTTATAAAATTTCACCCTGAAGGGGTAAATGGATATTTTTTACTCGATAGAACGTCCTCTGGACAAGATACATGACATTCGTAAAGTATATTCCCTGTATGACGTAAGTTCCCACTAAGGCGGTATTTTTCGAAATTCAACCCCTAAGGGCTGAAATGTGATATCAAGGATTCCTTAATATTTCTTAGTACCAATAAGATATCGACTTGGCTTTTACTTATAATGATTTATTCCTGGATTCTTTCCTAATCAACCCCTAATGGGGTAAATCTATAATCGGGGTGAATTATACAACCCGTCGTATTTCCTGTGTTGATTAGGTTATAACATTCATTTTTGGCACACCGGTATCTTTTTTAAATATCTCGAAATAGTTTTGACAGTCTTTTAAAATTTCACCTCTAAATGTAAATAGGGGGGGGGGTGGTATAAATGGGTATTTATATTCGATAGAACTTCCTTTGGCTATAGAGACATGAAATTCGGGAAGTATATTCCTTCCGTGATGTGAGGTTAGCCATACAAATTTTTGAAACAGTAATTCAGGATTTTGCCCTAATCAACCCCGAAAGTGGTAAATCTACATTTGGGGTGAATTATAGAAACCTTTGTATTTCCTGAATATAACATTCCATTTTGGTACATGATTTTCTATTTAAAATATTTAGAAAGCGTTTTGAAAGTTTTTTAAATTTCATCCCTAAAGGGGTAAATTGGTATTTTTTATTTGAAAGAACTTCCCTTGATATAGAGATATGAAATTCAGGAAATATATTCCCTCCATGTCGCAAGCACCCTCTTATATGGAATTTTTCGAAATTCGACCCCTAGGGGATGAAAAGTGATAAAATGTTTTTCCTCGGATTCTTCATTATATTGATTTGGATTTTGCTTACAATGTTATCCGTATATGTGTTTAAAAATTAAATTCAGGATTTTGCTCTAATCATCAATCCCTACAGGGGCGATTCTAGATTTGGGGTGAATTATAGAACCCTTTGTAGCTTCTGTCTTTGTTGTACTATAACTATGTTGTGCTTTTTCGCATTTAGGTGTCATTTTAATATTATTAGTTTCAAGATCATTTCATTTTGACTGTTTGTTTTTATATTTCAACCCTAAATTGCATTTTTTATATTTCCCTAAATTTCATTGGTACATTGGTATTTTTTAGTAGACAATTGAAATTCGGGGACTATATTTCTTCCATGACGTAAGCAACCACTAAGAAGAGATTTCTCGAAATTCGACCCCTAGAGGGTGAAAACGGATTTCTTAATATCTCTTGATGAAATAACGACTTGCTTTTTACTTACTATAGTTACCCGTATGCATGTATAAAAATGTAACTTAGAATTTTGTTTCAATCAACACTTAACGGGGCGAATCTACATTAAATCAGGGCGACTTATATAATGTTTCGTAACTTATTTCTTTGTTGAGTTATAACATTCCTTTTTGATATTATATATATTTCTAATTTTTAGAAAGTGTTTTAAACGTTTTTTTTTTTTTTGTTTTATCTATAAAGGGGTAAATAGGTATATTTTTGTTTAGATACATGGAATTCCGGGAACATATTCCTTCCATAACGTAAGCATCGAACCCTTTATATCTCCTGTGCTTCTTGAGTTATAACATTCCTTTCTGGCATATAGGTGACTTTTTAAAATCTTTCGATAGTGTTCTTAGTAACAGTTTTTTAAATTTCATTCCTAAAGAATTTTGTATTAGAAATAAGAAATTCCAAGAGTACATTTCTCGATATAACGTAAGAACGCACTAAGAAAGGATTTTTCGACCCATATGAGGTGAAAAGGAGTAATTTTTTTTTTTTTCACAGATTCCTCAGTATATCTTAGGACAGATGAGATATCGACTAGGTTTTTGCTTATAAAAGTTACCCGTGCACATGTTTAGAAACAAACTACGAATTTTATTTGTCATTAGTATGAACCTCTAACGGGGTGAATCTACACATGAGGAGAGAGACAGCAATGTGATCTATAAAGAACTATGACTTATTATAATTGCACGATGATGGCAAACCGTCAATAAACCGTAGCGAAGCACGGGTACTCAGCTAGTATCATATATTTATTTTTCCTATAATTTACGTTCTTTTTACTAAAATTTATAATATCATCACAGACCTTTCAGTAATATTCTTCAAAATTTAACACAGTTCTGCTTTCTGGCTAATGTTGATTTAAAATTACTCCCTGGGTAAAAAAGTCATATACCTGAAAAGTTATATGTCCTCATTTTCCATAACGATATGCATTACTTTGAAAGTTTAATGTTACAATTTTTAGTTTGAAAACTTAGTATGGAGAACATAATTTATTAGTTCTAACTAACAACTAAAGTAGAACTACAAGGAAAAATCTTATTTTTGTTTCTTAATTCTTAGAAAACAAAAAAACTGCTATTTTTCCTTCTAAAATTGAAACATCTACATAATGTCTCCGACTGCCTTGTCCTATTTTTGACTTTGTCTGAAACATAGAGTCCTTCAAAATCGCGTATGATTAAATTGATATTCTCACAGTAATGTAAACGTTCCCTAATTATTATTCGTGTTGAAATTACCGCGTTTTAAAAATACGCGTAATAGGAGAACTTACAGTATACCCATTCGATAAATTAGCATAAAATATGAGTTACTGAGTAATTGTTCTAATAACAGTCATGGGTGCGTTCAAGTATGAAATAAATAATAAAAAACTGCAAATATGTTTATCTATTTATGACATTTAATTGAAAAATAATAGAGCTATGATACAATGGAGGTTGTAAGGTGTGGATAAGGTTAAAAACGTGAACAATTCAATGATAATACATCAGGAATCTTATAAAGAACTGGAGTTCATTAACACGAAATAATGTAAAAGTATGACATTGATATTAATCCTCAGTGGCGTAGTTAATACAAATGGTTTAGGGCAAGGGTCCCCAAAGTGGTCGATTCTGGCTCGGGGGTCGATGGAAAAAAGTAAAAAATTACTAGTATAATAGCTACACAGTTATATATAAATATTTTAAATAGTTTTAAATGTTATACGTATCATTTGACTTTAAACAAATTCCAAATTATCTTTATTGTACTGATATCTTTTATTGTTTTATGAAGAGTTCGTCTAATGAGGCGAAGTAATAATAAACTTTGCACATCTTTGTGCATATATCCAGCGTTTAATATCCTATAATATAATACGCCTGTTTGTATGTTCGTATGTTCGACCGGTCGTTTCTTCATTCCCCGATAGAGGCGCGCATAAGTTAATTATTTATGTCAAAATTGTTTAAAATATATTGTTGATGCAATAATAGTGAATTTTCTACGAACACTTCTTATAATTATTATAAGATGCAATAATAGTGAATATTCTACGAACACTTTTTATAATAACTGATAGAATTGTAAGAAATTATTGTTTATGTATTGGACAGTAGTGTGCTGTGAATTTTTGTTTTGAGTGTTGACAATAAATTAGTCAAAATGACAGTTGTGTTTTTCATTAAAAAATCACTTCACAATTATTAATTTAGTTGTGAAATACACGGATCGGTTTTTTTACGAAACAAAACACAGAAAAACGTTATCCTTCCGTGATATTCGACATTTTTGATTAAAATTATTATTAGCAGAAAAATAATTATTTTAAAAAATATTTGGTTTTGATGAAAGTAAGAAAAAGTGACTTTTTTTCTTTATTATTATTTTTTCAATGCTTTATTATTTTCTTATTTCTACGATTTATAGGACAAGATTTACAATATCCCACTGCAAACTCTATACAGATGGCAGCACATAACGACTACACTAAATAATTTAAGAATTATCAGTGGCTCTAAAACAATGGTTTCTGTTTATTTATCACATTAAAATATCATTTACCTTTTAGTTTAGATTAGATTCACCTTAAAAGCACTATCTTAGGTTATGGTTGATAACTGTTTATTTATTTTTTTTATATACCACCTTAAAAATAAATTGTATTTTAACTGTTCTGTGCAGGGCTAGGGACAGTGATTCACCTTAAAAGCACTATCTTAGGTTATGGTTGATAACTGTTTATTTTTTTTTTTATAAACCACCTAAAAATAAATTGTATTTTAACTGTTCTGTGCAGGGCCAGGGACAGTGATTCACCTTAAAAGCACTATCTTAGGTTATGGTTGATAACTGTTTTTTTTTTTTTTTTATAAACCACCTAAAAATAAATTGTGTTTTAAAAGTTCTGCACAGTCCCACCTGTTTAGAATCTCTGTATATTGAACAAATGACGTGTGTGTGACGCATGCGCAGTGTTCAGTGGGATATTGTAAATCTACCCCCTGATTCGAGATATAGTGTAAGTACGCTTTTTTCCGTGTGCCCTTTTTGCCGTGTGTGTATTTTTTCATGTGTGCTTTTTTCCATGTGCGTACTAATCCGTGTGCGTTTTTTCCGTGTGCGTATTGTTATATTATATAAGAAAATGGAAAATTAATTTTAATAAATATATTTTAAATTTAACGTCTCAAATCATTTTTAGTTTTAACATTATAAATATAATGCACTGAGTGAAAATGAATCGTTTTCCCATCTTAAAAAGTTAATGAATTAATAATTCGGAATAATGCTCATTATTTGTCCAGTTTTTAATAATGGGCGAAGAGTTGATTCAATTTGAATTGGTTGAAGTTAGGCGTATGGCTAGAGAAAAAAGTCTGAGGTGTCGAGCAAGTTCCACATTAAGGTAATGATTTGTTTGCCAACACAGTTGGCAACAGGTGCACTAGTATATAAATATTTATATTTTGAATATTAGTTTACTTTGAAACTTGTGAAGTGACTGTTGAATATGGCTGATAGTTTTTTCCCGTATATGCTATAGTTAAATAAACATTCGGAAGTGAGTGTATTAGTGAAATTTATTCCTTTTTACATACTGACTTCAGTTTTGTTTTGATACTTCCTCAGTAAACATAATGGAAGCTTCAAGTTATAAAAAGAAATGTCGACAATATTCATTGGAAATTTAAAATTTGGGTTTATTCCTTCTTTAACATACGAAACTAAACCTATGTGTCTTCTTTGTGGAAAAACTTTTAGCAACGATGCAATGAAACCAGCAAAAATGAAAGATCATCTCCATAGACTTCATCCTCATAAGAAGGATAAAGATCTTGACTTTTTTATAAAACTAAAAGAAAAATACATACATCGACCAAATATAAAATCATTTATGAAAGAACCTGCCTAAACAATGAAGGCGTTTTGAGGATTTAGAGAACATGCACATCCCAGATTGGATTATCGCGCATTTTTCTGCAGATGTTGAAAACATCGAAAGTAATATACAAGATGAACTTATTGAATTGTCAGTTGATCTTGAAGCTAAAACGCTTTTTAAAAATATTACTTTAAGTTACTTTTGGACTAATGTAAATGTTATACAGAAATATCCAAAACTTCCATTTCCGAAAGTTACCTTTTTGCTAGCATTTCCAAGCTCGTATATGGTTAAGGCTGGTTTTATCCATGTTAATTCCATCCTAACAAAACAGAGAAACAAGTTAGATGTAAACTTCCGTGGTGATTTAAGACTGAAATTAACTAATTTTAAACCCGACATTGCTAATCTTGCAAAGAGTCACCAACCAAACCAGTTACATTGACAATGACAGTCAATTTTAATAAACAATATAAGAAATCACATTATTTTTTGCTTGTCCTATTATAATAACGTAATTATAAAATAGAGGGGGTCGACAAGAAGTCGAGAAACGCTTCTAGGGGTCGACGGTCAAAAAAATTTGGGGACCCCTGGTTAAGGGAGTAAACTGGATCGTGAATCAATAAATCTTATTCTAAAACAATGTGATTATCAATAGATAGGTAGGTAAAAAGAAAAGAGAAGGGAATGAGCATATTAGCCGGATGTCAGATAAGTAAGGCATATCTCTAGGAAAGATCTCCTATAGGACGACACAGTACGGGACCCATTAAAGATGGCGTGATAAATTGAGCACAACCTTTCCCTGTGATACGACTTTGCAAATTACTAATTACAAAGGGAGAGTTAACGGAGCGAGACGAAATATATTTCGTATAAGAAGCTAAAATTAGTACTTACAATATATGATACATAGTTTACAATAAATAAAGCATTTACACTTCAAGAGATCTACAAGGCAGTCTATGCTTTCAGAAGTAGCCCTACTTATTTCTATTAAGATACCCTGGATTTTTCTTAATGGTCAATCAAGCTGTGGTTCATTGTTTGAAAAGGAGACCTACTGTCACAAGTTGATGATTTCTGCAATCCCCATTTATGAACGAAAAATGATGAAGTAGTTCGTTACTGAACATCCTTTTTACTCCACAGAAGAATTATTCAAATAAAAATGTAATGTAAATCTACAAATAATAATTTTGTAATTAAATGTATGTCTTGATCGACTTAAAACAGAATCCATGTAGCTAAGTCAAAAAATATATTATTATTATTATTATGTAACATAGCGTTACACCTTACGCGACCAATTCTGGTGATACAGTTTAAACAAGGGGTTATTGGGAAGATAAATCCCCGCCAAGGAAATACCGCGAAATGATTATTTACAATTTGGGGGCAGTTAACTAATTTCTGTGTTTCTTATTGTGTGCTTTTCGCCATCAGACAGCAACCTTGGTAATTATTACTTCTGTTTGCAAAATATAATTTTTTACCTTACGAAGACATTCCTATAAAAGAGTTATGTATGTAAAGAGTGTGAAAGAATATTGTTGTAACGCTTTAGAACAGCCCAACCAAGTACCCCAAGGGTTACGCGCTTGTTCGTTTAGGGATACGCGAAAAAAATGATAATAATGGCGCACCTATGAACTATGAAAGATCATCAATTAGTTGAACCTGATTTCAAAAAACTATGTGTCTTAAAACAAGCAGAAGGATTGCACTGAATATTTGTTGTCTTTGAATTTTTATTTGAGTAATTTGATGTCTAATTTTGTATTTACCATATATTTAATTTATTAAAATTGTTTTTAAATTTTCGTATATAAATATACGTACATTATTTATTTATTTTATTTATTTTACATCGGCCTATTTCTGCAACGAGGCTAATCGCCGATGCCAGGGGGCGAGCTCCTACACCTGGATGAAGGGTGAATGATTGTGAAAAATGGGAGTAATGTAAACATATTATTCTCGCCCGAATAATATAACCAACGAAGGAGGCTCGAACCATCGACCGGACAGTCGTACTGGGTTTCCGCCAGTACAAACCGCACGACTTAGTGCGCTCGGCCACTCATACGTACATTCATTGTTAGTTTATTTTATTATTCGGTTGTTTTTTTATGAAACCGCTTATCAGAACCGTGGTGTGGCAAGACGGCCTATTTAAAAAAGAGATAAAACACCGAGCCCCTTATAATTGTGCCCCCACAAGAAACCTTTTTTTTTAATGAAAATATTCATTATGATGCTCATTAGCTGCGGCGTCTATTGCGAATCTTCTGTTCGCATTCTCCTTGTAAAACTAGTGTTAATTATTTAAGGTTACATATAAAAATTTCTATATTTATGAACTGCAACTATATAACTTACAAAAAACTTTGTAATATGAAGGATACAATTTAGGAAAATGGGCTGCCAAGGGGTACTCAAGTCACAAAATGTTCGGAAGCACTGCTTTAGAACAAACAAAGATAGAATGAGAATGTTTTGTGGTGGTGTTACTATGGTCTCCAGTCACCTGCGAGCTTTATTATTTTTACTATCGGACAATAGATGGATACACTGTTTTCAATTATTTTTTCATGTTACATTGAATTAAATCGGTGTAATCTTTTTGCACATCATTTAGTAATTTCCTCTGTCTGCATCCCACTCGCTCTTTCTTCGTTCCACTGTCTCTCTCTCGTTCTCTCTAATACGTTCTCTGTCTCACATTCTCTCTCTCACGTTCTTACTGCCTCACATTCTCTCTCTCATAGGTTTTCTCTCTCGTTGTCTCAGGTTCTCTATATTTCACACACGTTCTCTCTCTCTCTCTCTCACACACACACACACTCACACCCACACACACACACACGTTCTCTCTTTCTGTTTCACGATCTCTCTCTATCTCTCTCTCTCTCTCTCTCTCTCTCTCTCTCTCTCTCTCTCTCTCTCTCTCTCTCTCTCTCTCTCTCTCTCGTGCTGATTATTATTTATTTGTGATCTTTAATTGTTTTAAAAATATTATTAATGTTCTGTGCTGAAATCTAAATCTTACGAAAATAATGAAAAAAAAATGGTAATGTGTCTTTTATCTAATGCACTTTTTGTTTCATAGCAATGATAAACGAGCCAAATAACACTCGTATGACGCAAACGTAATGGAACTATCTTGCAATAAGATATATATCATATTACCCCACGTGTATACCAGTTTATTATATACATCTGACGACGGTACAATGATACACTGTACTAATAGAAAGTGTCTCCCAAGGCTACCTATATACTTTATAGAACAATTAAGCTAAACTATTGTTTATGAGATAAAATCAAATGCAGGAAAGTAAATAAATGACAAAAAAATATTATGGTCGCAGAGAACAAGTGGTCAGAACATATTACAGCCATCAGGTTCCCATTAGGTGTACATATCTACGGTATACTTGGAGAGAGTTTATTGACCGACGCCCGACAGAAAAATAATATGGTTCAATCTAGAAACTTAAAAAAAACTAATGCCGGGTTTACATTGGTAGAGTAAAAGAGTTAGTAACTAGCGCAAGTACTACGCGCTTTACTCTACTATCTTATTTTCGGGATAGTAGGTGTTCGTACACAATTGGCATACTATCTTATTTTCTGGATAATAAGTGTTAAAACACATTTGACACCTTCACTGTGATTTTGTTGTGCAATTATATTTTTGCAAAAAATAGTTTATGAATATGAATATACATCGTCGCCGTCGTGATGGTATTTTGTATTACATAATTTCTTGTGGAGGAAATAACTTATCGTCTTACTGAAGGAATCGGTACAGAATATAAGACTAAACGAAAATGAGTTAAAAAATAGATTGATAGAAGACCTGCCCATGGCGCATCAGCCTTCCATTTCGTGAATTAGCTGTGGAAGATCAAAAAGAGTACAGACTGTGTTTAAGAATGACACCAGATGATTTTAGGCTATTAAATTTAGTTAATCCATTAATACAACGACCTGATACTCTAATGAGGGATGTGATCCCAGCAAGAATAAAATTGGAATTAGCGCTTTATTTCCTAGCCACAGGAAATAGTTATCGTAGTCTACAACAGCTATTTCACAGATGATTTCAGAAATCATCAATTAATAAATCAATGTTACGCAATTATTGTAAATAAATTATAACTTACCTGATATGGGTTTTTTTCTATTTGTTATGACAGTTTACCTCTTGTCGCCAATTTGAAATCAATCAATTTTGCGTAGTGGGGTAAAATATAGTAGCTAGTAAATACGTCTGTCTACCGAATAATAATTATATATTTTTGTACTTAGCTACATGGATTCTGTTTTAAGTCAATCAACGTCGACGAGCTAGCTGCTACCCTAGCCCAACTACTAGAAGCTAGTACTCTACTAGTCACATTGTCAACTGTTTACACAGGGATTGTAACTAGTTTCTAGTTACTTGCGCTAGTTACTAGCTCTTTAACTCTACCAATGTAAACCCGGCATAAGTGATGCTTTTTATTCGGACGGTTAGAAAGAACTATTGTCTTGATTCAATCGCTCTAGTACAGGTGCAATAGAAGCGCTTCGTATATAAAAACACACACGTGTTTTTGAATATACTCAAATAGGAAAGTTCCAGAAAACAACATCAAATTAATCGATTAATTCAATAAATGACGTAATCGATGGAACCGATGCAATATGATTAACATTAAAATCTGGAACGATTAGTTGATTTGTGTAATATTTACCTAACCTAACATATTTGCTAACGTCAGGACGCTATTATTATTTTCAAAATAAGTGCAAAGATAAATAATTATTTTAATACTTGACAAAACAGTACGCCACAAAGTGATCAATTATGTAACGAATAAATATGCAAGTGAATGATTTCAAGAAAAAATTTAGGATTACACGTTAATCATTGATAAAGTACATATTTCATTTAAATTATGCTTCGATCATGGCCATCTTTACCTCTTAATAGAGTTGGTCTTGCTTCAATCAGTAAATCAGTCTTTTCATTCGATGGAACCGATTGCTATTCGGATTTGACATTGGTGAATTTAGAAACACGTCGATTAATAAAATCGATGAATTAAGAAACGGTTTGATAGATTTTTGATGCAAACGATTAATCAATCGATGAATTATGAAACTTGCCCAAATATAACAAACGAAAAGAAAAACTACGGACATACGTTGGGCATGAGAAGCTCACATACGTCATTGAATATGTAAAACAGATATATATTTGTTTATCAGTTCTCTGTTGATCAATCAGCGTGAAAAATCTCATAAACTATAACTAGATTAAAAAAAAAAAATTAATGGTCTAAGGCCCAGTCTTTTCACCTTCAGATAAAGTCCCAGGTAACTATCTGACAGATAAGGTTATTTGTAACTTCATCTGCTGAGTAAATGTCATCCCTTCTTTCTATACAAATGTATCTATCGGATAGTTATCTAACGGATAATGAGACTGACGTATTGGATTCACTGACTGGTATTGACATTTATTCAGCAGATGAAGTTACAAATAACCTTATCTGTCAGATAGTTACCTGGGACTTTAACTGAAGGTGGAAAGACCGGGCCTTAGTAATATTAATTGAATTAGTTGAAGGCATTCGTTGAAACATTTTAAAAAAGTTTAAAATAAAAACACTCGGTTTATTGTTTCAAAAATTATTTAATGATTCTGGAGATGACTTTGTAAGTCGAAATACGTATCAATTCATTAAATAATTTTTGAAACAATAAACCGAGTGTTTTTATTTTAAACTTCTTTAATGGTCTTAGGACATATCATGTAACAACATCCAAACAAAAAAAAAAAATCTTGTCAAATTTTTAATTTCCGATTTTTTTTTTGTGTTGGTATTTAAAAAAATCCTACCTTAAGAACAATAAAATATAAGGACCTACGGTTTAAATTTTTGAAATCTACAGACTTTTTTCTACCTAGATAAAAAATAGGGTCCTTTTAGTTTAGATTTAGTATATTTCATTTTTGAAAGACAGTATCTCAAAATCTACATGAGATAGAGACCCACGGTTGAAATTTTTGAAATCCTGAGGTCCTAAAGAGCTTTAGAACTCATTTTGAAGCAACTACCAAACAAAAAAGATTTTTGCAAAAGAAAATTTGTCAATTTGTCAAAAAAAAATGTGGCTTAATAACCCAACTTTTACAATAAATACGAATTGTCAAACAAAACCATAGAAATGGTCAAAAATAGAAAAAATTGTAAGTGGTACCCTTTACGATTTTCGAGCATTTTTTTTTTTTTTTCTCTCTCTCTCTCTCTGCTTTACTTCAAAAGTGTATATTTATGTATTTTGAGTCGTAGATCTCAAAAAAAATCTCCATTACAAGCTTCGGTTTACCATTTTTTAATCAATTCAAAAAAACTGACAGAAAATGACCATATATCAAAAAATCAGCTGTGGCCCCCACAGGACCGACCGCCATCATAAAGTACTTGTATATAATAGATTCTAGCAGCAGAGTAGAAATAACTTGGCCTAATATTTTCTAACAGAGATATTATTTATCATGACCATGGAAACGTTACATATAAGTATGAAAAAATAGAGACTAAATATTTTAAAAAATTTTACAAAAATTTTTCGAAATTTTTCGTTTTATCCAAAATCGTCTCAAATTAAAATTATTAGTTATTGCATTAATAGCAACTTTTGTTCAATAAATTTTTTCAAAATATTTTTCTGTTGCTAAATATTCGCAAAAATCTTAAAATAGACACGAGTAAACTCCCATTTCTAGTCAACCGATTTTTACCAAAAGTTGATCAACTCGTGTCATTGATGTCAAAAGCTTAAATACGAAGTTTCATAAATATCCTTTCAACTGAATTTGCTCTGGACGTATAATAGTCAAAACGTTATGTAGGCTCCTCAATTCGAGGAGATCCATCGAAATCTCGAAATGTCAAAATCGGTATGATCAAAATACCTTCCTTATATATGTTGACGGTCGGTAAAAATACATATGAGAGGAAGGATATATAACAAATTATTTTTATTTTTAAATAACAAATTACTTACCTAAAGCACTCGTAGGTGAAAATTCAATACCTTGAGAAACGCCTAAAATTCTGCCATTATTATACCTGCGATACTGTGACGTATTGACCATTGTGAAGTACCTTCATATAGTCCTAGATTTGGAATTTGTTCTCATCTAATCTTCTTATGTTGAAAATTTGCTACATTTGGTGACGTGTATGTTGACTACTTTAATACAAAATAATAAAGGTAGTAACGTACACGTAACCAAATGCAGCGATGACACTAAAGATGTACTACAGATCTATAGAATAAGTTCGGTAAATATGGACTACCATAAGCTCTATAAGGAATAAAAACATACGAAATTATGAAATTATAGTTCGAATTATTCATAAGAGTATCTAGGAATCAAAAAACAACCTAAATTATTTCGATGTTTATAAAAGAAAACGTCTCACTGTCTGTCTGTCTGACAATTTTTAAAATCGGTTTAGTAATTTATTTATTTTTTTGTCGTAAATAAAATATTGTTACTGGGAAATTTGTATTCTTATATAGGTATATATATTTTTTCATTTTCTTGAAATTTGTGGAAATAGCACCATAAGAAAAATATATTTAATATTAATATTAAAACTAATGAATTGTTGAGCAATATCCCCAATCTTCGCCGACATAATTCTTTTCGGATTTTTTTTTTGCCTACATCCTAGAGCTGCAGTTCTTAACCGGGGGGTCCCGAAATTAAAAGAAAAAATTTAATTTATGCCAGTTTTTGCTTTTAAAATTTTAAAATTACAATAAACTTAATTATTAAACAATAAATTATTAAGAACATTTAAAATATTATTTCAAAAATTTTCTTAGGGAGTCCAGAAAATATTTTAGGCTAGTTGGGGGGTCCCGAGTATAAGAAGGTAACTGCTGTCCTAGAACACAGATATTTCATTCAAGTTATCAGTTATCATACATCGAAATTGGTTCAGTAGTTTTCGCATCATTTCAATTACACTACAGTAATTATATATGAAAAAGATATGGTATTATATTATATGATATAACCTACCATTTTATTGTAAATTACATTCTTCTCCTTCTTCTTTGTTGCTGAGAATACAGTTGGTAGCCCTGGAACTGTTTCAGGTTAATTCGAATCTTCGATTTAATTATTATTTTATATATTGCTGATATCTTGAATACTTGATGATCGTCAGTAGTTTACAGAGAGACTAGTTAAATCCAAAGAGAAATTATATTCATCTGTTTGGCAAACTATCCTCTCTGTACCCTCACCGAAGTACTGAAGTAACTGATTAAAGGAGTTTATGAAGAAATTGGCTATGACCAACAGTCATGTATAATCTGGTACTATTGGTTTATAACACAAATAGCACAAGACAACATGACAGTCCGACGTAGCAAAAATATTTCCAGATGATTACTTTAGATATTGATAAAAATACTGGGATAAATTCAACTTTTCTATGGTCAATAAACATCTTAGATTCGCCGACGATATTATTTTACTATTTGATAATGTAGCAGACATGCTGGAAGAACTTAAAAGGGAGAATAAAAAAATCGGATTGATGGTAAATATCTCTAATACGCAATTGATGACGAATTTAGTATTGAGGAACCATCTTTACCTCGGTAGCAAACAGATCGAACAGGTAGTCAGCTACAAATATCTAGACAATAGCATTGAGTGAGACAACCAAACTCGTGAAATGAAAGCCGCATCGGTCTAGGGTGGGCGGCATTTGGTAAGTTGAGAGATGTTTTCACTAGCAACTTACCAAATTGCCTGAAGAAAAAAGTTTTCAACCAATGCGTACTACCTGTAAACATACGGATCGGAAACTCCGACATTAACAGTTAAGTCAGCTGAAGTATTAAGTGTGGTCCAAAGATCGATGAAGAGATCAATACTCGGAATTTGTCTAGCTGATCGAAAACAAATCATTGGATTCGAGAGCAAACAAAGGTATGTGACGTCATCGAAAGAATTGCTCGTCTTAAATTGAACTGGGCTGGATATGTGGCTAGACTTCAAGACGACAGAAGAACAAAGAAGATCCTATATTGGACACCCAGAGATACCGACAGAAGCAGAGGAAAACCCCTCAACTAGGTAGACGGAAGATGTAAAGTGTGTTACGGGAATCTGAAACTTTAAGAGACAATATCGTTCCGAATGGAAAAATCTTGGGGAGGTAAACGTTCAGCAGTGGACAAGAAAGGCTGATTAATGATAATGACTGGATAAAAGCCTGTCATTCGATGGAGAAAAAAAAATATGCTATTAGCAATCTATTACTAGTTCTTACCTTTTTGTTGCAAGGATGTCTTCTTGTTCTGATGAGATAATTTGCCACGTCAAATTGCCATGTTATTCGTACAATTGGTCAATAATACTAAGTGTGCCGAATACCATGATAATCAGATATAGCAAACAAAAATTCAAGATCAACGTTATCGATGACTTGCTCAATTAAAGTTTGAAGGTTTTCTTCTACTGAGCTGCAACTCAATTAAAAAAATATTTTGAGAAACTCAAATTAAAATATATTATATCTTACCTTATTGTATAAAAAACCATGAAATATTGATACAAGTATACAAAAAAGCTGTAAGTACAGCAATAATGTATGGATCGGTATATTAGCCATTAAAGAAAAAGAAGAAAATAAAGTCCATTCGAAAGAGATGAAAATGCTCGGATTGACTGGAGTATGACGCTGATGGATAGAATTAAGAATTAGTATATCCGCTCAAGAGTGGCCCAAAGATCGATGGAGAGATCAATACTAGGAATTATCCGATCGAAAAACAAATCAGTGTATTCGAGATAAAACAAAAGTATGTGACATCATCGAAAGAATTGCTCGCCTTAAATGGAACTGGGTTGGACACGTGGCTAGATTTCAATACGAAAGACGGATAAAGAAAATCCTAGATTGGAGACCCAGAGATACCAATAGAAGCAGAGGAAGCAGCACTGGACAAGAAAGGCTGATTAATGATGATGATATTCGAAGAACATTTAAAGTAACACGCATTCCAGAAAATTAAGAAAATCAACTAAGGTATGGGCCATATCATGAGAAGAGATGAAGACCACATGATAAAAAATACTCTCAACATGAGTAATGTTGAGAAATACTCTCATACTAACAACAATAAATAAAGGTCTGAAGAGTTTAGGTCAGTGTTTCTCCAGCACCGATCCATGGACCGTTGCCGATTCGCTGCTAAATCTATCCTTCAAGGAAATTTTTAAAAACATATCTAATTGAATAATATTTATATTAAAATAATTTACGGTTTGTACATAAAATTATAAATTTTTATTTGCACCATTATATAAAAAATATTGAATTTTAAATGTTAATTTGCAGAGTTTTACAATAAAGTATACTTGTAAAATAATATTTTCTTCGGATTGAGTAAAAAATCCGATATTTTATCGCTCTGCGTAAATAAAATGTCTTTTTGCCGGTCCATGGTAAGATTTAGGTCGAGAATCACTAGTTTAGATGACACAGAAATATGCCCAAAGAATGTGAAAGCTTCTAACTTGAAATGCAGACCCCAAAAAGCATGTAAATATTGCTAAGATGTCTTACCTCTTTATAGTTTTTCCTCTTGGGACAAGAGAGTTGTAGAGAATACCAAAGTCTGATTGCCAGATGAGCTCGTACTATTGTATAATAGCACAACTAATACGAAACTTTCCGGCAATCAGACTTAGCAACATATCCAATTTATCTTCTTTTGGCTTTCAGCATCTGAAACTTGTGCTTAAAGCACAAAGATGTGATCTATATTACCACAACTAACCTTTGAACACTTCATAAAATTGTTTTATTATAACACAATTTTTAGGAAATGTACAATAGTTAGCAGTAATTGTTAGAGCTCTACACATCCGAAGTTACCTGTGGGTTCGGATAAATTATCATTTAAACAGTGCGGATGCGGGTAAAATAACATATCCGCGTGAACATAAAATCTTCGGTTACCTTTGGAAAAACATGATATTGATGATTGTCTTAAAATTAAGTTATTTTATAAATGATATTTGTTGATTGTCAGTAGTTTACAAAAAGGCAAGTCTGCTAAAGAAAAATTAAACACATCTCTTCAGATGACGAACCTTTCTGTACTCCACTGTATAAAAAACAGGCGTAAATGGTTTCAAATTTCAGAGAATAAAGCTAAATTTAATTGCCTTACACTTTTACATTAACGAAATGAAATTATCAACTAAAGTCCAATTAAATATTACGAGTACGAGGTAAACTACAGCAAACCATAGCAAATGTCCATCGGCAGACAAAGAAAAAATCCTAAAACCATTAAGATCAATAATTATTTCGTATTCGATTGGGACGGTCACTGCTCTGAGAGTGCACTGCGAGCACTTTTTCTTGCTCTGGCTAAAGAGTCAAAGCTAGTATGTTTATTAGAACTATTTGAATCTTTATCAAGTAGTGTATCTTTTTGTATAATAAATCAAATTAGGGAATTAAAAGACATAAAATAATTTTAAAAAAGTAAAATTTTGCTAATATAAATAAACAGTAAACAAATAAATTATTGCAATCACACAAATAAAATAATAATAATTATACATAAAATATTATCCTGCACTGTTTACGTTAATTTACGTTTACGTTTATTCGATTGGGAGTTACTCTGGCGCGCTTGCTAGTAAAACACGGATCGAGCATGACATCATTTGCTCTCTCGCAGAGCAATTCCATTGTGGTCCAATCGAATGCGCCATTAGATAAAGGATACTTTTTTTTCTATGAATAACCTTTGCTGAAGTAAGAAAAACACCTAATAACCAGATCAAATGGGCTTTTCGAATTAGAATACGATAAGCGCCGTAGATGTGGGTACTAGAAGTAGAATTCTTTTTTCGAAGTTCTGAAGTTCGAAGTTCTGAAGTTCAAAGTTCTGAAGTATTTAACACTTCGAGCCTCACGTGCCCTTCGGTGAATCACACCTTTACTACACTGATAACCCACTGAAGAACACATGGGGCTGAATGTGCGAAAAATCAATTATTAATTAATAAATGGTATGATTTCTTCTTAGTCTTCTTGGGCGGAAGTAAGTACTATACCTAATATCCACATTCACGGTGCCCCTCGAATTAGACAAACAACGGACGCCGTGTATGTGGATTTTAGAAATAGCAGAAAATTCTGCGAACCCACAGTTAATACTAAAAAAATAAAAAAAATAGACACATGCAAAATACTGAAATTATAAACATATAGTTGTTCATGTTGTTGAAAATATCGTAGACTTACTGCAAAAAGTGACCAAGTCAAATATTGACAAAGTTTAGAAAATTGTATTACAAGTTTAGCTACTTCCCAAAAAGTTTGTCAATGTCAAAGAAACTTTATAGGACGTAAACAGTGCCCTTTATCAGTGTAGTTAAATCAAGTACAATATAAAAAAATATACGAGGTGTGTAAATTAAGTAACCGGACTGGTAACATAGCATTTGATCTGGCAACATTTGTGACCAGGGATTTGGAGGGGCGGCAGATGAACATGTCGGAGTTTTAACTCGCTAGAGTAATTTTGTTGTACGTAGCGATTTTTTTCGTGAAACAGTTTTTTCTAGTGCGTTCTAAAAATGAGTAACATTCATTTCGAGCAACGGCGTGCTATCAGGTTTTGCTACAGACTTGGGTACAGTACAACGGAAACTTGTGCAAAACTTCAGCAGGCCTACGGAGACAGAGTTTTGTCAAGGACCCAGGATTTTTGGTGGTTTAAGGCATTTTCAGAAGGAAGATAGTAGACTGAAGATAAATCACGCCTTCATCTTCAAGAACCGATGAAAATGTCGACAGAATCTAGGATCTTGTGCGTTCAGATCGTCGGTTGATACTCGGACACTCAGTTGACACTCAGAATGATCGGGGAAGAGTTGAATTTGACTCACAGTACGGTTCATCAGATTTTGACAATGCGCCTTGTCACACAGCAATTTCAATAAAAGAGTTTTTGGCCAGTAAAAACATTCCTGTGGCTCTTCAGCCTCCTTATTCCTTGTGACTTTTTCCTCTTCCCAAGATAGAAAAATCACCTCAAGGGACGTCATTTTGGAACACACGAAAACATTCAAACGTCCATAACCGACCAGCTAAAAGCTATTTCAGTATCCGAGAACCGTCTCCAGCGCTATGTGGCTTTCCAAGGAAGTTATTTTCCCAAGGAAGGTAGAAACAATATTGAATTGTAATTCTATTCGAATAAAAAAATTAAAATTGATTTGGTTAAAAATAGTGAACTTTTTACTTTTTTTAAATGAAAATTTTAACACTAAAATTTGAAAATGAACTTTTACATTAATTAATTTTTTGCTGTGCATAGATTATGTAATTTGCACTAACTTGCTCAAAAAATCTCAAGATTGTAAACTTGAACTTGATCACTTTTGGCAGTAAGCCCACGATATTATAAAGCTGTACCTAACATAGCAGGTAAGGGTACGTATGAACTGCGCGAACTCTCTAACCTGTGGGACAGAGATCGCACTATAAAATAGAAAAACAGCATGTTTTAACTGTATTTTACATGTTGTACTTTCAACTTCTTATGATGGTACTCGTACAACATCGAGCATGCAATAAATTCCATCCGATAATATTTACAGAGTCCATATATAACTGCGAACTACTAAATAAGATACAAACTGCTTTAAGTATCTATTGTGTATTTACATTAACATATAAGTTAATAAAATTTTGAAATCAGAAAAATTTGATAAGGAACAGGATAAAGCGTGTTCTAAAATATACAATTCTCGTCAAATTTTCATACTTATTTCTTTGACTAGAACTTGTACTAGAAATAAATCAGTAAAATTGTACAGTGTAGAACACTTTATGTAGTCAAGGTCAACTTTATTCAAAACTAGATTTGGACAAACTTTTCCTGAAAATATTTTTATAACAGTACCAACATTAAAATTACGCTTGTAAATATTTTCTATTACCACGTGTTGAATAGTGTTTAGTTGATCATTGGTTTGAATAGGTGAATATATAAATTGTGTTTTGTACGTAAATCATTAATTTTACAAATCTAATAGCTAGGTTATAAACACTTGACAAGATAAGAATTATATATTTATGTTGGTACTTTAAATGAACTGAAACACGTGTAAGAATTTCATTCTCTACCAAAAATTGAAAAATAAATTGTATTAAAACTTTGACAACTTCTAGTTCAAAGAAAAAAGTTTAGAAAATTGACGAATAAAGTATAATGTAGAACACGCTTAACATTTGTTAAACATTAAATAATAAACATAAAGGATACAATTTCTTCTGGAACTCCTGGTGGAAAATTACTATACCTAATATCCACATCTACGCTGCCTGTCGAATTATATTTACGATTGGCACCGTAGATGCAGATACTAGAAATAGCAGATATTCCTACGACAAAGAAGACCAAGTATTACCTCAGACAACGTAGGATTCTTCACATATTTTTTGTTATTTATTCTACTGATTTCTAGTAAAAAGTATCTGCCTCTTACCTCTAGATCGGAAGTCCTTTTGACGAAGTTAGTACTACACCTACTATCCATACCATCCATGATATTCGGGTTCAAATTACGAAGATCACTGGAGGTACGATTACTAGATGCAATAAATAGTTCTGCCACTACAAAACAACGGCGAAATAGCAAATCGAAAATTCAATAAAAATTTCCTAAAATTATTTAGTTAATCTCTGTTCATTTTGAAACTGGTTTACCAATAATCACTAAAGTCAAAATGTCTACAAGTACTTTCAAGTTGTACTTTCAAATAGGTATAACTTGAAAGTGATGAAAGTTTTTATGCTCCGACCAACAGATAGCTCAAGAGTAAGGATGCTAAAATGTTTCAATCAAAATGATAAACACGCACTTCGAATACTTGTAAATTAAAACACTTTATTATTAATTAATTAAATCTGGCAATATGTCCTAAAAAAAATCAAACAACGATTGAATGAAGATCAGATTCGATAATCAAAATTATCTTCTTCAGTTTATTCAATCTGTATTTAATAAGAGTAAACTGAAGAAGATAATTTTGAATATCCAAACCGGCCTATATTCAATCATAGTATGATTTATTTTAGGACTTATTTCCCGATAAATTAATTAATAATAATATCAAAGTCGAGAAAAATATATACATATTTTTTTTTAGAACAGAATAGCTATTTGTATTACAAGCTACAGAATGAGAGGCTTTTTCACACCAGACGTGAGAATTGGAACACTCGCTACGCTCGTGTTTCAACAACCTACTATAGGTCTTATATTGTCACATAGGTAATCCTAGGTCAGGATTACAACATCTAGACATTGTGACGGTCAGCTGTCTGATTAAAAACTATTCGTCAGCGTCTGACGTATGTGGCCTGATTACGAAAATGCAGACATCGCACTTTCGTAATGAGGAAATATTTGTCATGACGAGTGAATATTGGAACTGGGTTAATTTTCGTTACAAAAAGGCTGGAAGTCACAAAATATGGAAGCAGTGGAACATAGCCAACTCCGCTGCACGTATTAGTCCACAAGGTGACGACCAAGACACTGACGCCAGATTCTTGTAAGGAGGGTGAAGCCAAGCAAGCAGTGACCATGTAAGTGGAAGAAGACTTCTCCAGGCTCCTCGACTCCCGGATGGGTAGCCCCCGCCTCGGAGATAGGTCCAAGCCGATCCTGGCCAACACGGGGTGGACCGAAGACTTCCCCAACTCCATGGACCAATTCAAACATTATTTTGTAAATGTGATATATATATTTAATAAATTTGTTATATTGAAACCAGGAGTTGTGTCTCAATCAAACCACCCACGTGAAAATATAATATAAAAATGTATTTGAACAAAAATACCTCGTGACAGAATCTATTCGGGCCGCGGCGTCAAGACTTCGGCAAAGGGCGGAAAACCAATAGTCAGGCAATATCTATTGCAGTTAGCCAAGGCCGTGCGATAGTCGGTAGATCGGTGATTCCCCGTGATTCCAAATAATATACTCGTAAGCAGAGCTTTTAAATAGCACTTTTCTATAGGTGCAATAGGTACGTTGATTTCGACCAGTTTTTGTTTTGTTGTCCGATAAAGAAAATATTTTGGTAAAATTGAATTATTATAAGCCGTTCACTTTTGTAAGAACAAACTAAATCTGATTATTTTGCTGATTTTTATAGTGTATTACTAACTTTTAGAAGCTTGATTATATTGTAAAAAAGGCTTTACAGTTTTGGGTTATGTTTGTATTATTTTAGGTTAGTATTATATTTACAAAATATCTAAGATGTCACTATTCAAAATGAAATATGACAAATGATATTTTTTAAATGACATATTTATAATATGACTTTTCAAATTATTTTTTTGTAGTACCAACATGACATACAGTTGCAAAGGTGCAAGTAGTTGGAAAAAAAAATCCAGTTAGTTTGTTCTTACAAAAGTGAACGGCTTATATTTAAATGTTATTTCTTTACTTCCTTCAAATAAATATTCAGAAAAATGGTGGAAAATGAAAAATAGAATGAGTAATAATATAAATACATATCGTGCGGCCCGCGTGAATGGCCCGGGGCTGAAATGAGTTTGATTGATACTCCTCCAAATATACCCAACACGACATACGTTCCCATTTAAAAAATCAGAGTGGGCCTTAATATCCTGTTCTTCCAGTTTATTCCAAAAAAATTCAGTACCACCATTCAATTGTTGATTCACTCTGTTGATTATTTTTTTTTACAACTTACACGTCTTGTTTCCTCTATCGTGAAACACCTTTTATAAGCTTCTATCAACATGGCAGGACATACATATTTATATCAATAGAACATATTTATACACTATTTAAAAACGTATATAATAGTTTAGAAAAGGATACTGTTAGATGATTAAAAGTAGATTATAAGGAGAACAAAACCCTGTGAGAATATCTATAAACATCCCACAGGATAGTGCCCTCTCTGTACTCTACTCCATGTTCTCCCAATACCATCTGATGTTAATATATAATGTAATTTTAGGCACAAAAGAAGATGGAATCGTTAGTTGTATTCTGTTGTTTACACCAAAGTTGCTGCTCATTTTTTCAGGACAGTGACATTAATTTTGCAGAACTATCCTGAGAAAATGAATAGCACCTTCAGTTATTTTACTACAAGAAAATGGTTAAAAAATTGAAGATATATATTTTTTTACTTTGTAGTTATTCAGAAAATGTTGTAATACAGTTATTATATATTGAAATGGATAAACAAAATCAAAAATCAAAACAAATCAAAAGAACAATTGAATATTACTTACCTAGAACTCAAGAAGAAACGGCGAGAACGTTGATGTTGAGAATGTGTATAGAGGCTACAAAAAACCACAGAGTATTTCAGTTACACATTTTGATAAATAGTGTAGCTGGAACATTCCGCAGCTCAATAAAGCTATATATCAAATGTGGAGCCCTGCAATGTTCCCGGATGGAAACATTGACCAGGTTCCTGCTCTGAGGAGCACGTTCACGATAATTGTTCGAGTATTTATATAAATACCCACTCTTACAATACTTGGTATAAAAACTCGAAAAAAACTGAAATGTTTATCACTTCTCGTGATCGCTGAAGACGGAAACAGATGGTTTAGCAGTTTCCGAAACGTCCGAATTTATTTTTTATATTACTCTTGAAGTATTATATCTTTTTGATACTAATACTCATTATATTGTACTATTATAGCCTAGTACTATCAGCAATGGCAAACGTCCAAAATAAAGGTGTCCGCAGTAAAATGTGTTCACGTCAATAAAAAATAAACGAATTAAGGTAGGACAGGCTAATTCTACCTCTGCTTAAAGAAGCACGATATTAAGAGCTCAGATGATACGGTGACCAAAATGAGCGGCTGAAAATAAATTAAGACACGAGACGAATGTATATGTAACATACATTCGTTAACATAACCTAAGGGGCGGGACAAGGCCTTTTTTGGCACATTTTGAATAAATTCGTATTGAAAAAAAAAAGAATTTTAAAAAACTGCTCTTCGTACCGTAATCTACGTTTTAAGAGCTTTATGTAATACTACACAATAAATTTTTTTTAAATAATTCTTGTTTTCAACGACACAAAAAAATCGATATTTTACAAAAAACTAATCTGATGAAAAATTCCTGGTGAACTATTCTCCTTCCCATCAATGTACATTATGGAGATTTTTTCAGATTTTTAGATCAGCCCCTCTGGAAGAAAGGGTGGAGAACAAAAGTTTTTGGTGAAAATACCTTTAAAAAAATGATTTTTTAAAAATAAAAATTTGCTAATGTATCCACGCATTAAGAGGTTTTATTTGATATCCCACTCACAAATTTAAAAAAATAAATATTTTTTCATTTATTATATATTTGTTTATATTTTATATATATCTGGGGATGTGTGTTTTTGAACTCTTTGTATTTTTCCTATATGTGGGTCAAAGAGTATTATCATCAGGGCCGTCGAGTGTGACTTCTGGGGCCCCGGGGAGAAACTTTCTTTGCGGGCCCCAGGTAATGATCAATTCTATACTTCTATACCCGTGGCCGTCAAGAGGGTGAAAACTATTTTTTTCAGCTCGGACTCTGGACTATATACAAATGAAGCGAGAATTTTTATTATAATACAGGTGAAAATTCAACTAATGACCTAAAAAAAAAGGTTCTCACTTCCAAAATACAAATGATGAGGAAAAAACAGGTCCTCACTTCCAAAATAAAAGTTAGTGACGACCACGCGCCCCTGGCACTTGCATGGATGCCAGGCCGTTCCTAGGGCTCTGCCCAGAACCCTGAGGCCCCAAGAACCCCGGGAATTTTCCCCGGCTACCCCCCTCGTGTCGGGCCTGATTATCATACCAAATTTCAACTCTATATGTAAAGCCGTTTGGCTACAATTTCTACCGTACAGACAGACAGACACATGAGTGACGTTATAAGGGTTTTTTTGGTGGCCATACCTACAAAATCCT
Organism: Liopterus haemorrhoidalis; assembly: GCA_963971575.1. Taxonomy (NCBI): domain Eukaryota; kingdom Metazoa; phylum Arthropoda; class Insecta; order Coleoptera; family Dytiscidae; genus Liopterus; species Liopterus haemorrhoidalis. The sequence continues at coordinate 44,110,045 of OZ020612.1, read as the reverse complement.
AAACAATATTGAATGAATCATTCTAATTTTGATTGATATGTTGAAAAATTCTACTTACCGATTAATTAATTCGAATATATACTTCTGTTTTATTATAAAAAGCAATTATCGTTTTTGTATATTTTCTTCAGGCGTCTTGGGCAACAATAAATTGTTCACTGGGTGGTCCTCAAGTCTCTCTCTCTAGTCCTTGAGCGTCGTGACTTCCTCACATACACTTGTGTAGTGCATGTTGCATTATCACAGATATATGGACCTACTACTTTAACGTGAATTCTGAACCATTTTAATTTGTATTTAGGACAATTCTCATGAGCAAATTTACCTTTGTAGCAAACAATTCGCTTTTCTCCGAGGGAAAATGACTGGGAAACTGTTTGAAAAATGTTTGCCGGCACCGGGAGTTGAACGTGGTACCTTATGCACAGCTAGCCACACACTGACCAACTGCGCAACAATATTTCACAATTACCCGTTTTATTAAGATAAAATAAGATAAAAGTTAAATATCAATTCTTGATAACCTATTATAAATAAATAAAAAGTAATAAAAAAGTTATTAAGACTTAATGTTTAACATATATTTCATTTAAATAAAATAGGTGGCTATGAAACACTGATATTATAACTATTTTGAAATAGTTTATTTGATTTTTATTGTTTTTCCAATTTAATATTCTTATTTTAAGAGTAAAATACTTAATCTTTCCTATTTTAACTTCCGTCATAATTCTTACAATAAATAAGTTAGCAGTGCTTAAACAGTTTACAAAACCAACCTAAAATTATATATTAATTTATTATTAATATTAAATAATATTGTTGTTTTTATGGGATTTTTTTTAATGATTTTTGGAGGGATTCCTCTTGGAACAATTTTAAATTCTAGTCACCTTTGGTTAACCATAACTTGAAATAATTTTCCGCGTTGTACCACGTACATTGCTGAATTTAAGCTACTCTAATACCAACTTTAAATTACCAACACTGCTTAATAATTTGACGTTTCTAAATGTACAGCATGTTTCTTTGCTTTCAGCGGAACTAGGATTTAGGAAACTAGTAATTTTTATCGGTTAAATGAGGTTTACTGTTTTAGCGATAGCGGGGGGGGCTCAAATATTGCTCTGACCCCTCTACCTCCCTTAATTGCTTGGAGAAAAACTTGTGTAACAATGTAATAAGGATTTGTTTTGGTTTCTTCATTGCTAATATTTTAGAGGTGAGGTCCTAGTTTTGTTTTTATTTTCCTCAAATATGTCCTGTCCCCTCCAGATTTTAAGAACCAGCGCCGCCACTGGAGGTTTAATTTTGTTTGTGCAAATGCCCTGTTCGATAATTAAAAATTGAGCTCGTGGCAACTTAAAAATTAAATTCCATTTATAGGTTTAAGCGGAATTAACTGGAATTTTCATTTTATTAAGTTGAAATAAGCTCACTTGCTCGGGTTCGAATCCCGGTGATGGCTTGGATGTTGTATTTGTATTTGTAGTTTTAAGGTTCAAAATTATATAAAAACATATGTATCCTGGTTAATCTGGTATCCTTAAGCTGCGCTGGTGCGCAGAAACATGTTACGCGTCCTAAGGTTGACAATACTTAATTAAAATTACGATATTTATTAGAAGAACATTTTAGAAAATCAACAATACAACAAAAAATAATTTTTAAAAGAAGAAAAAAAATATATAAGCGAATAATAATATTAAAAACTTACCAAGAGATTTATAGGTATACATAGTGTTTAAAATAGTTTTTTTCGAATTCCAACTTCCGCAAAAATGTCTATAAATCTTCATAATTCAATGATCTTACACGATCGTTTCCAACAATAATTAATGCTAAGTCACTCAACCGCTATTGTCCTATAGTACTTCCTAGATAATTTTTAATTTTGAAAATGACCTCTTAGCTAATGCAGATGTTATAGGAAGTGTTAAAAACAGCATAAAAACTGTGCATATATCGTCCGAACAGGATAAAATTGTGCTATTCAATTAATATCAATTAAAAATATGTTGGCAAGTTCTCTTATACTGGAACATAATTTAATTTTGTCCAACAATGCTGATCGAAAACTTAATATCTGCTGAGGAAATGCGTTTGTTAAATCTGTACTATATTTTTCTTGTAGTAGATTGAAATATTTCATCAATACGGTGGCCTATAATTTTGATTTTGCGCCGCGCCAGGGTTCACTCGCAGTGCCAGCACTCCCAGTAGTTACGCCCCTGTATTTTATTGAAAAAACTTTAACTTATTCATTACTGTAGGGTCATTCCATATCAAGTGGTCTAGTGGTCCCTGCTCGACCATCACGGATTTTGATGAAATTTTGTATGGACATTCACACATGTCCTCAACGAACATTGGTAAAATTTTACGTTCATCCATGCAATACTTGCTGAGATTTAGTAATTTGTTTGACCCCATACCGCAGCCTTCTATGTTATGACTCCGAGATTTCGACAACTTTGAGACACAGTATCTCTGCCAATATTTTGTTGAGAGAAACAAAACTTTGCCAACGTATACAACTTTTTGCGCTCTATTAAACAAAATAATAAACAAATCTTCATGAGCGATTCCCGTGAAGAAAATTTGGATCAAACTTGGCCTAAAAAATTTGCATCTCGAAAAAATTTTAAAGTTTGACTTTTTATACCTCTGAAAGTAAAGGTACGATAAACGTGAAATTTTGCACATAATAACTTATCAATACAGGGTTGACGAATATAAAATTTCACACTCCTAATATTTTTCATTAGTTCAGGAATTGAGTGTAAAGTTGATGATTTTTGTGAAAATGCTAAAAACAGGGTATATTTAGCCCACTTTTACAAAAATATACCCTCTGGAAACTGTTTTAAATTATTTTCATTAGAAATAGCATGTTTTAATCTCCCTAAAAAAGTAGGACTGGTTTTTCATCCCTGGTATATAAGGCCTTAGAAATAGGGACAAAGTTGAGAACGTTTCTATCACATGCTGCTATCGCAATATCGCATGCATTCCATTATTTTTCATCTTGTATGTTTTATACAGGCATTATAAGTACCTAAATTGCGTTGATCCATGGTGACATTGTCACTACCAGTTCAGAAACTTGAACCAGTAACCCCATCGCCATAGGGTTCACGCTCGATAGCCGTGCAATACCAGCCACGGGTGGGTTTCTTGGTTAAGGATCCCAAGCCTCTAGTTTGGTTTCTTCGTTAAGGTTCCAAAGCCTTGTGTGGGTATCTGTCCAGTTCCCAAGCCAATGATTGGGCAGCTTATTCTAGGTTCCTAAGCCTGAATTGGGTATCTTACATGGTTCCCAAGCCGAAGTCCATGATGTTTGTATGAATTGCCAAATTCCAACTATTGCTTATTTATTATTGAATTTAGTAGCCACTTTCTTCAGTGTCACTTCTTGGAATTGATACTGTCGGCCTGGTGACATAGCTGATGGTGCTAGAAGGCCACAAATAAGGTGTTGTGATGGAACCCAACAAATATCTTTGAGAGTAAAGTTGATGATTTTTGTGAAAATGCTAAAAATCTTAAGCCCACTTTTACAAAAATATGCCTTCTGGAAACTGTTTTAAATTATTTTCATTAGAAAGAGCATGTTTTAAACCCCCTAAAAAAGTAGGATTGGTTTTTCATCCCTGGTATATAAGGCCTTAGAAATAGGGACAAAGTTGAGGATATTGCTATCGATACGTCATATACTTCAATATGCATTTTTTTACATTGTGTCATTTTCCTTTCATTCCTGCTGAAGTTTACAGTGTACAATTAATTTTTGTACGCTATATGAATCTGTTAGTCTGCTAGCGGTGGTTCTACACTGATGACATTTTTTAAATATTTTGTTAGTGCTGTCATGCGTCAGCATGTTTTGGGTATAGAATTCTGTAATGTTAGCAGCGGCGGTCGGTGACTAAACGTCCCGAATTGGCCGGGAAAGTCCTGAATTGATCGGCCTCCAGCGACCATTAACCGATCAAATACTGACGCCAATAGATCTGTTCAACTTTTGTGACAAAAACATTCACGGAATTAAATAGGTATATATATATATATATATATATATATATATATGTTCCGACTGAAGAAATTCAAGAAAACAGGACGCTGCAAGAAGAAAGATGGAAAGCTAGCACCGCAATAGCTGGCACAAGAGATCATCACCAGTTTGTGCCAGTTGATTTGAATTCGATTTCTGTCAGCAAAGTTTCAAATGACACAGTTAACTTTGTGGCCAAACTTTCCAATTCTGTCGATCCTAATTTAAAATTAGCCGAACTATTTCCCGGTTGTTATGTTGCCTGCATTTATGACAATAAGTGGTAGGTAGGCAATGTTGTAAAAATTTCTCTGGAACAAAATGATGCTTTGGTAAAATTTATGCATCCGCGCGGCTTGGCTCATTCATTTTATTGGCCCGAAAGAAAAGATATTTGTTGGGTTCCAGCACAACACCTTATTTGTGGCCTTCCAGCACCATCAGTTATGTCACCAGGCCGACAGTATCAATTCCAAGAAGTGACACTGAAGAAAGTGGCTACTAAATTCAATAATAAATAAGCAATAGTTGGAATTTGGCAATTCATACCAACATCATGGACTTCGGCTTGGGAACCATGTAAGATACCCACTTCAGGCTTAGGAACCTAGAATAAGCTGCCCAATCATTGGCTTGGGAACCGGACAGATACCCACACAAGGCTTTGGAACCTTAACGAAGAAACCAAACTAGAGGCTTGGGATCCTCAACCAGGAAACCCACCCGTGGCTGGTATTGCACGGCTATCGGGCGTGAACCTATGGCGATGGGGTTACTGGTTGAAGTTTCTGAACTGGTAGTGACAATGTCACCATGGATCAACGCAATTTAGGTACTTATAATGCCTGTATAAAACAAACAAGATGAAAAATAATGGAATGCATGCGATATTGCGATAGCAGCATGTGATAGAAACGTTCTCAACTTTGTCCCTATTTCTAAGGCCTTATATACCAGGGATGAAAAACCAGTCCTACTTTTTTAGGGGGATTAAAACATGCTCTTTCTAATGAAAATAATTTAAAACAGTTTCCAGAGGGTATATTTTTGTAAAAGTGGGCTAAATATACCCTGTTTTTAGCATTTTCACAAAAATCATCAACTTTACACTCAATTCCTGAACTAATGAAAAATATTAGGAGTGTGAAATTTTATATTCGTTAACCGTGTATTGATAAGTTATTATGTGCAAAATTTCACGTATATCGTACCTTTACTTTCAGAGGTATAAAAAGCCAAACTTTAAAATTTTTTCGAGTTGCAAATTTTTTAGGCCAAGTTTGATCCAAATTTTCTTCACGGGAATCGCTCATGAAGATTTGTTTATTATTTTGTTTAATAGAGCACAAAAAGTTGTATAAGTTGGCAAAGTTTTGTTTCTCTCAACAAAATATTGGCAGAGATACTGTGTCTCAAAGTTGTCGAAATCTCGGAGTCATAACATAGAAGGCTGCGGTATGGGGTCAAACAAATTACTAAATCTCAGCAAGTATTGCATGGATGAACGTAAAACTTTACCAATGTTCGTTGGGGACATGTGTGAATGTCCATACAAAATTTCATCAAAATCCGTGATGGTCGAGCAGGGCACTTCTCTGAAATCAGACCACTTGACATGGAATGACCCTGTAGCGATTTAGAGCTCGTGTATATTGCTCCTTCTTTTCTTATTTATAAAACTATTATCAAAAAAAATAAATAATAATAATAAATATTTCAATAGTAGATATTAAATTAACACTACAAAATATTTAAACGATTATTTAAAATATCTTAAACTAAAAAATATTTAGTGTGTATACACTAAGAATAAAAAATTGTACTCACCATCATCTGCTACTAAGATACCAAAAGCGCCTACAATTGCAAGTCCCAAATAGTCCACCAATAGTCCACCACACCAATTATACACCATTAATTATCTGCACTCTTCTCCATTTCTTTTCACAGTTCAATAGTCAAGAATTAATTAAATGCAGAGCACATGAGGTCCGTCTTAAGAATTAAAACCCCCACCCTAATGCATTTTGATAATTACGCGAGTGGCACACAACATGTTTTTGCAATTATCAAATTTTAGATAAAAATAAACTAGTAAACCCTTATTACTTTGTCAATGTTTATGTCAAAATTAATAAAAAAAAACTCACTATGAATAAATAACAGTAAAATACGCTCAAAATTACGTTTTTTTAAAAGTAAATTTGTGTTCCTATTTTGTTCTAATGGGGACATTTTGGGTACTTTATGTGTAAGAACTCCAAATATGGAAAGCTCGACATGCGTGAAAAAATATTAACTGTTTAACAAATGTTGAGTGGGAGTCTTAAAGTTGATTTGAGGAAAAATACTATCCTTACTACTTAAGTTAAGGTATCTAGATTTTCAAGGAGCTAAAGATGGTCGACTCCCCGTTCTCCCCCAAATTACTCTCGGCTTTTTTTTAAATAAATAATATACATCTTATGATTGGCTTTTCAAAAATCATTGTTTTATTCAAGTAAATTTACCGTATTTTTCGGACCATAAGATGCACCAGACGTTAAGACGCAACCCAAATTCATGAGACAATTTTTAGAAAAAGTATTATTACGATAACTTGTACCAGCAACATTCTGTTCGTCTGCAGTCTCTGTACTATCACTCGTCTCGATAATGTCACTGTTCGTATTATTTTCATCTAAATTATTGTTGTCAATCTCTTTAAAAACAAAGTCATCTTCGATACAATCCAATGCGTTGCTTATACCGCATTTCTTAAAAGACTCATAACTTTTCCTTTACAGCCATGAATTTTTTAACCAGGTACTTCTGAAATTGTCGTCCATTTTATATGTTCTGTTGTTACATCATGATTTGACTTTATCATGCGTTTGTTCCACTCTTCCCGCATAAAATTATTAAATGGTTTATTATCGACACATCCAAGGGTTGTCGTTGACTTGTAAGGCCTCCAGAAATGACAGCTAATTCTGTATTCATTTCTATCATATTTTCTTGGTTGATTTTGTTTTATGCGTTCTGAATTGATTTCACACTACGCATACTTTTTAAACAACGTACCACGTACCTATACCTTCAGACCATTTGACGCACCCTAATTTTAAGTCGATTTTTCTGCGTAATACTTAGTCTTATGGTCTGATCAATTCTGTAACTCAGTTACTATAGTCACAGTAACTAAATTAGTTACTTTGAGTAAAATCAGTTACTACCATAGTAACTTTGGAGTATTTCGTAAGCCATAAGACAATATTGTCACTATAAAAGTTCCTGTTAATAGTTCCTAAAAATAGCAACTACCAAATACTGGTGTTTATAGGTAACATATGTAGTTCTTGTGAAGATAAAAATGGCGACTATTTGGTGTCAAGTGGATTTTTTAGACAGGGTCGTTCCTGGGCATTTGACCACCCAGGTGCAAAACAATATCGCCCTTACTAATAAATTATTTAATTAAATATTTGATATGCAATGTTTACTTTTAAATCTGTATATACAAATTTTTAAGTATTTATTATGCAAAATAAATATTGTCTAATTTTTATTTTCATAAAATAAAATATAGATCATTAAAATTAAACTGTTTTATTTACGATGAATATTTTATTCGATATATAAATATAAAACTTTTAATACATTACAAATACAACTAGTAATATTAAATATATTGAAAGTGAAATAAATTATTTTTGACAAAACCAATTTCTCGCAAATATTTCTATTGACAATTGAGAACTGACACGCTCGGATACGTAGTCTGGTGGTTATATATTGTACTAGGTGCTCTAGTATTGTTTATTACATTAACTTATCACATATGTTCTAGTGTTGATTTTTTGTTAGCATGTCGATAAAAGTTGTGAAAAACTATAAAAGTAGAACAAATAGTAGTGTTTTTGGCTGTCATTCAAGACAGGACAAAGATAGGCATCTTAGTTTTTTCTTTTCTTAAGAAAAATGGAGGGAAAGTTAATATTAAGTCCAGATTGGAAAAGATTTGGTTATTGACAGGAGGAAGGCATGGGAATATATTTTGAATTAAAAAATAACTGATACTATTCGAGTTTGTTCATTACATTTGTCCGCTGAAAAACAAAACTGCACTAATATGTTTGCAACTGCAAGTTGCATATTTAACTTTTAGCTGCTTCTGTCCAACTAAAACTAATTTTATTTCATGAGGCAATGAACATTATGCACTTGTTTACAAACAGAATCCATATATTGTAAATTCAGATGACCGACACTCAGATGTACCACATAAAATTACGAAATATCAATAAATCTACTTAAATTAAACTTTAAAGACTGTAATTTGATGCCCAGTTTCTGATATACACCTCGATACATGTGTAGCGCTTAAAAATTTTAAAATAAAATCTTAATGCTAGAAAAATTAGGAAATGAAGATATTAATTCTTTATCTATTATGTACGCCAAAGTTTGTAGAAGTGGGAAATAATTCCCTAAAACTTAATATTTAAGTCCATTAAGTCCATTCAGGTCATTTGCCACAACCCAAACGGTATGGATTCGGCCGCCCAGGTGCGGAGGCACCTTTTACACCCCCGACAGGAATGGCCCTAAGGGCTCAAAATGCTTTTAGATACAATAGAAAATGAAGAAGATTAGAGAAGAAAATTATATAAATTAAATATTTTAAAAATATTTTTGTATGACAGTATATATTTCTATTTGAGATCGTGACGATCCTTTTGAGCTCTTATGTCCGCAGAGCCGTAGCAATGGGTTGGCACTGGGTCGATTGCCAGGGGCGTGAGGTCTGACGAGGGGCGCCATTGTGTATATTTGGTCATTAAAAGCATTGGCAGGTGAAAACCTTTTTTTTGGCTCATCACTTGTATTTGTGGAGTAAAGACCTATTTTTTGCACATCTCTTGGATTTGGGGAGGTAAATTTTATTAATTTACTTTATTTACCAAGGGCGCCAAAAACATTGCTACGGCTCTGTATGTCCGGTTGCATAAATGTCTTAAAACCAGTTGTAAAACACAAAATTGTGTTTGAATGGGATGAAGTATAATTTGTTTCAGTTTTTTTCATGAAAAAATATTGTGTTTTTTATTGTTTAGAAATTCTTCCGGTCGTTAAAAATTTCATGCATCCGAACCCTTTGATAGTGAAAGCCGGTCCTGAGTCTCGTATTTCACATATGTAATAATACGTAATAAGCAATAATTTAACAATTTGCAGATTTGCAAACGTAAACCACATTTTAATATAATGTAATTAGCAACTTACCAAATAATATTCTGGTTATTAAATAATAATAGCTTAAATAAATTAAGAGCATTTTATGAATATATATTCATAAGTAAGTAATAAGCAATAATTTAACAATTTGCAGATTTGCAAAGCTAAACCACATTTTAATATAATGTAATTACCAACTTACCAAATAATATTCTGGTTATTAAATAATAATAGCTTAAATAAATTAAGGGCATTTATATGAATATATATTCATACCGAAATTATTCTATGAAAATGAAATATTAGTTTTGGTTAATTAATATTGGCCACGAAGTCCTAAAACAATTACACATTTATATTAATGTATTAAATTTGTATGCATTGTAAATTGCGCCAAAATTGAAAATTCAATGAATTGGATGAAACATTTAATTTATGAGATATTAAATTTACGAATTCATGTGACGCGGGGCAAGTATATATACAATTATGTCGATTTGTTTTTTTTTTTTTTTTCAAAAATTAGTATATTTCTTATACGGGTGGTGAAATGACCTATCGGCCATTGCGATTTAACATGTAAAATATTTAATATGCTATTTTTTGCATTCTTAATAGTTTTTCCACCACCTTGTATATTAATAATAATTTATTTTGCTAATATGTACGTACATTATATATAATACAAATAAATAAAAATACAATGTAATACATGTAGAGCAAGTCAAAAGAATTTGATAAAAATATGACAAAAATATAATAAAAATGTTTATACATAACTAGTTTAATTTATACAGTATTCATCTAAAACATACACACATTTACCAATTAGGAGACGTATATACCTAATTCTTTATTTACCCTAGGCCTTGCGGCGTTTAGGGTTTTAACCAGTACATTGAAAAAATAATCATAATAATAATAAAATAAAAAATAATAATATAATACATTTTATGACATTCTTTCTTCTTCTTCTTCTACATTCTTCCTCCGGTGTTCCTATTTTTCTTCCTATTCTCTTGACTCCAGTTGTTCTTCCCCTCTTTCTTCGCTTCTCTTCCCTCTTTTCTTTCCTCCTCCTTTGTCTTTCTCTTCTTCCTGTTCTCAGTTCTGTCTTACCTCTCCGCATTCCTTCCTTCTTTCCTCGAGTACTCTCACCCACCTTTCTCCCTTTCCTTCTTCACTCAACAGCTCCTTTATCTCTCCATCCCATTTTCTCATCTTTCCTCATCTTTTTGTTAGGTGTGCCTGCGTTCTTCATTTTCGCATCTTAATCTGGCAATCCTTCTAACTCTGCCCCCTGCCTTTCCTCTCCCCCCTTTCAAATATTTAGGTATTCCTACCGTCCTTATCTCTCTATACCTTTTCACATTCCTTGAATTGTCTATTCTTACTGTTCTTTCCTGCTCCTGTACCTTCTTGTCTCTCCTCCTCAATTCTTCTACTATGTTTCTTCCTCCATTTCTCTTTCGCTCAGCTTCCACCCCACATCTCCAATAGTACTCTTTCCTTGTTTCTCCCCATTCCGACAGTTTACCCTTTTGTTCTTCCTTCATTCTTTTTTCCCAGCATTCTCTTAATATTTTCCTTCTTTCGTCCGTTCTGATTTTCTCCTCATACTTCGCCGCCCTCGCCCCGGCTCCCACTGTCAGCTTTTCCCTCTTCATTTCCTCTCTCACTATATATCCTGGTCTCGTTCTGTCTAATCCCATAATCCATCTCATGTATCCCTCTTGTACCCTTTCTACTATCTCCCATTCTTTCCATCCCCAGATCTCTACTCCGTACACGAGGATACTCTTCACTATCCCGTCAAATAATTCCATCCTCCACCTGATATCGTCGTCAAACCTCCTCCCTCCTAGGCTCCATAGTTTCCCCATAACCATTCTTGCTTTCTTCACCCTTCAATTAGGAAACGTTTAACACTGTATTTGAATTTGCTGATAGATTTAACGTTTTTTAATTTTTCAGGTAATTACAGCAATTAAAATATGTTCCTTTTTGGTAACGAGACGAATTGTGAGACTTAGAAACAAGTAGATTTTTTTTTCTTGTTGAGTATCCATGATTATTTGTGGAGAAAAGATTCTTATTTTTGTAACAAAACATACACAGAGTTAAAATGTATTCGGACGGGAGCGTCAATATCTTTAATTTTTTAAAAGACTACAAGAATCTCTATATTTGATAGAGGCTAGTATTCGTATTGCTGATTTTTGTAGTCGAAAAATGCGTTTCCATTCAGTTGATTAACCCCAGTGTATTATATTAAATTTTAAAAGTGAATGGAAACAAGAAAAATATAATGTTCTCATCGTGTTCTCATTACAATGATTTCAGATGATCTTAACGCATAGAGCTTAATCTTTGATCAAGATAGTTAATATGAGCGTTCCAATTTATTTGAGAGTCCATAGTGAGACCTAGTATACATAAAGTAATCACACGTCCCGGTTAATCAGTTACATCCTGGTTTTGAGTTGGGTTTTGGGAAATGCTGCGTTCACATATCATGAATTATATTTTTGTATTTTACATATTTTGTATTTTACAACGTCCATTTTTTTAAACTTTATTGAGTTATCAGAAAACTTTCTTGTCGCTAGGAATGTACTGATACAGTTTTCTGATGTCTTGCATTTTTTTTTTATATTAATAGGAAGTTTTCTTTGTTAAGCAGGGTTGTGATGGAATGAATAGCTGAGAGCTCTTGATGCCTGCTTTCTTTAGAAGGAAACGGTGTTGCACAAGACTATCGATATAAGGTTTGGCAATAACCACTCCTGGCTCTTCACTCATGAAAACGAATTCAAAAAACTTATTGACAGCAACTTGAATCTTTTGTTCTTGACTAATTTTCTTTCCGTAACTTTCCTGTGACAGAAATTTTATAAAATAATCTGGCCACCAAATTTGAAAAGCAGTCGTTGATACGTTAAATGATTCAATTGGAATTTCTGTGTGTTTATAGAGGATTCAATAAAATTTTCACATTCACCAGGGCAATATACTCTTCACCGGTTCAGTTTGACAGAAGCCTGGCCTTGTTAAAGCTGCTTCAACTAGTGAAAAAAGACCCGTTTTCATACGGAATACATGAATAGACATGTTAATGGTCAGAATCTGGTAAAAGGTAGTTTTATGAAAAAAATGGACATGATCCCTTTTCAAAATGAACGATTCAAATATTGTCTCACACAAGGATACAACTTGAATTCAAAAATCCTAGCAACTGAAAAAAACAGACTTTAGATATCTTCATTAAAATGACTGTAGGTATTTATGTCTGTATTTTCATGAGCAGGACGATAGTTTACGGTAATTCCGTAATAAGTAACACTATACTCAAACGAAGCCCTTAATTTCCAGTATCAAGGGTAATTCTGTGAACGAGCATCATGTCTGTTGAGCGTAACCGCACTGACCAGTGCTTTAACAGGATACGTCTGCATCCACCTTTGACCCTTGTGATGCAGCTAATCACCATGGAAGGATGTTAATAACATTAACGCAATGATTAGTCAATATTTATTATTATTTGGGGGTTTTCAGGTCTTGACAAACGTCCACAATTATTATTATTATTATTATTATTATAGGAGGGGGGGTGTACTGGGTTGTCTTGGGACGCCCTGTATAATACAGAAGCCGTTGTCTTTTAATGGACATTATCCAAACTACTCTTACAAATATCTTGTTTGTACAATGCCGCAATATAATTAATGACTTAATTTTCAACGTACCGGACGCAAAATTGAATTATGTTAAAATATAAGATCATCTAGATCTATTGAAGAATAAGGAAGGTTAGGTTTAAGTGGACATTCGAATTATATATATATATATTACATAGACATGACTTCGTAGCCTAGTGGCTCTAGAACGAGAACGTGAAATTCTTAGGTTGCGGGTTCGATTCCCGGTGAGGCAGTATTTTGATATTTAATTTCTACATTATATATATATATATATATATATATATATATATATATATATATATAAAAGCCCCAGTGTCTGTCATACCGTAATGCTAAGTTCCTAGATGCTAGCGGGTCTTGCGGCATGCGGTCGGTCACGAACTGAGTGGTGGGAAACGGCATACTCCGAAAAGCAGCTCGCTTACCGAGACCAAGGGGTCTATTCTGTAACTTCTCGACAGTCATATGCACAGTATCATGCCACATATCATCTATGCACACTGCACTGTCTTCGAAGACTGTCCTTTGTGATGATGTTTTGTATTCGGCATTATCGAAAATAAATAGCGTCATTTTGATATTTTGACATATTGCGATAGTCAGAATAGACTTCTGACAGGTAATTTTGGATAGAAATGCCAAAAGTCTTTCAAAATATTCATAATAATTCCGAAAATATATTGAATTCCTTCAAGAATGTTGACTGTAAGATAACGTTGTCACTGGGATCAATGGAGAGGATTGCAGATTCCATTGAATAAATTTCGTAAAACAGCTTATTTAGATTAATTAAATTTTATTAGAGGTAACTTATATGTTTAATATAAATTAGTTAAAGAACACAAAAAAAATTATAAAAAACACCTAAATGATCGTCTCATTAAATTACCGAGCTGTCTTATCTTCCCCACTTCAAGTACATCTAAAAATTCATAAAACGTATATCCCTGGGCTATAACTAAACCATTTTACGTAAAAAACAACAAAAATATATATTTCCATATAAAAAACACATTTTAAATCACACTAACCTACAAATATATTCAAACATATCTAAACAACAAATACAAATGTCAAAAAACAATATCATTTTTCAAGGAGGACACGTTCGTAGGTCTCCTCTCAAGCGCGACACGACACTATTAAAAGTGCACTATCAATTAGTTACAGAATACCAACACGAGGTGTTGAAAATCGGAACTTTCAACAGGATACTGTCAAAACTATTGTCGATAAGCTTATAGAATAGACAGCCAGGGCTCTGCAGTTTGCAGTGAGTACATACGGTGGCTTGACTCAAGAACGTTGAGTCAAGGGCATGTTCTGTATGTAGAATTGATGTTACGCAACTTATAATGGCCCGTTGACCGTGTCCGGCCCGATACTAATTTTTAAACTTTAAACGACACGCATTGAGCGGCTTTTTAGGATTTTCTAGGTATAATGAGAAACAGCTATACTATGTCCAGCATATGGCCCGCGGGCCTGATACTAATTTTTAAACGACACGCATTAGGCGGCTTTATAGGATTTCCTAGGTATAATCAAGAAACGTTTTTGTTTTATTAATCTACGCAGAATCATGCAAATTTTAATATTTGATTCCTGCTTATATTGATTTTTATTCGATATCAGTTTGCCAACATAGTTGGCAAGAGGTCTGCTAGTGTATATAATAATGCTAATAAATTATTTATGAAATTATACTAAAAAAATAAATTTGTTGACTTGTCAGTATAGAAACTGTTTGTCAGAATAGTTCAACTGATGGCCACTGTCACTACTATTGAATTAAAATTGGATATTGTCTATTTATTAAAATACTATTAAAAGAAAAAACAAGGTTCACATTTTCTTTGCCCATCCTGTATTTCTATTTCATTGTGTTAAAAATGACATATTCTTTAAACAATTTTTCTTAAATTTCTTAGACTAACTACACATGTTTAGTTAGGTGATGGATGCTACCATTATCGAGGTGAAACCAAGCCGGACGGAGTACTCTTCCGGAGAGAAATGGCGTATCATCAAGAACATCCTGATGCTGGGACTCGCATTCATGATCCACTTCACGGCGTTCCAGGGAGCTTCCAACCTGCAGAGTTCCGTTAACGCTGATGAAGCACTTGGAACATCTACACTCTCAAGTGTTTATGGATCATTGATTCTCTCCAATATTTTTCTACCTGTTATCATCATAAGGTAAATATTGTACTAGCTTTGACTACCGGTACGAGCATCAATGTAATAATTAATAGCCTAAAGAGTTAACGGTAGGCTAAGCACCACAGTTTTCGTAAATTTCTCATACAAAATTAACATTCTGATATAACATTAATAACGTATACTGAGTGTTCAATCTAAGTGTGCCACCATTGCTATCTCGAGAACTATAAGAGCTACGAGGTTGATTAAATTAGCAAAGAAATACCATTTTGCAAGTCTATTACAAAACTATTAACAAAATTTTTTTATGATCAGTGGTTCTCCAAATATGGGACCTAACTTTCTTATTTTAAATGAGAACATATTTTTTTTATATTTTTGTTCGGAAGGAAATTTTATTCTGAATTCAACGAATACGCAGTTTAGTACCCTAACATCACAAACATTTTGAGAAAAATGGATATTAAATTGACATTAATTTAAATTAAATCGCACAGGAATCAGCGTGCTATGAATGAAACAAATGAACAAACCATAATATTTTTGTAATTATTTGAATCTACTATTTGTTTGATTAATTATTAATTATTTTTACTTGTATATGTATGAAGGTACTTTAACAAGTGATCGTTATTTACAATTACTGAGAAACATGTTAGATACTATTTTAGATGACTTGCCTTTAGCAGTAGTTATAAATGTATACTTTCAACAAGATGGAGCACCAGCTCACAACTCTGACCTAGTTGTTGGATATTTAAATGAACAATTTCCAAATAAGTGGATAGGCACCAATTTTTCCCCATTGCATGGCCCGCAAGGTCTCCAGATTTAAATCCCCTAGATTATTTCTTATGGGGCTATGTAAAAGATATTGTTTATAGCACTGTGCAACCAAACGTACATTTGAAAGACAATATTAATAAGTTAATCTTTCATATTATTATATTAATCACTAGCCTCTTTGTTTAAAATTTAAAATTTAACTAACAGTCACTACCATTGGTTATTATAGTATAATATTTAAATTTATTTCCTGTTTTTCCTATCTACTATTATATTGTACAAGTGTTGGTATGTATGTTCTATTCAACTTCTGGTGTATCTTCATTTTTCCGGTAACGCGGAGAGAGGAAAATGAACCGCCGTCTTATCCGCGTGATATTTTTTTAGTGCTTAGGCTTAATTTTATTTCGACAGGGGGTACTGGCTAATTTATATTGATAAAAATCATGCATTTTTTCCTCGAAACCGTGTCGTTGATCGTCACCGACCCGTGCCGAGCAATGGGCACGGATAGGTTGTACCAGACGATAAAATATGTTTATTCATATTTCTACTATTTAGGAGGCGATTTCAGACCAAAACTGAGTTGAAAAACTACAGTTGTAGGTATTTTATTTATAAAATTCATGAAATGTGTAAAAAATACATAAGAGCTGATAAAGATAATGCAGTTTTTTAAGGTTTTAATACATTTTCATAAATTTTGAAAACTTTTGCTGATCATAAAATTGTCTTCAGTTAAAAATGCTATTAAACGGAAAAGAAAGTAAGAATTAAGAAAGTAAGAATCAGTTTTGAGTTATCAAAATATATTTTAAGGGTCGTTCGAACGTTTTAAATGTTAAACCTATCTGTAGAATACGTTCAAATAAGTTTTCAGGGTGAGGATAGATGTGTTAAGCAGTTTTGTTATTTTAATTCTGGAAACTGTATGTCATTAACTATTTTACTAACTATATTAACGAAAGTATAAAGTAGAGTGTATTAGGAGGATAGATAAGACAGAATAATATTCGATATTTAGTAATCGCGTAATTTTAATTGTGTTAAATCTTGAAGTATAAAATACCCAGATGTCAATTTAATATCTTATTTATTTATATAATGGATTACTATAGGATGAAAGTGTTTTTTTATCATCTTGAAGGTCTTCCGCTGTTTTCTTTTTGCAGTAAAAATGCTAATTTTTAGATCTATTTCAAAAAAACTTAAAAATTATGATAAAAGTATTCATCAGCGCCTCTCTCGAACAACGAGACAACTACCGACATTCAAATTTAGGAGGCAATTCCTTCGCATTACTGAATTATAACAAGTATAGGTGAAATTTTAGTGATTAAATAAATTAAAAAACGACTATAATATATTTACATGTAAATCAAAATATTTTTAAAAAAACTGAAAATTATAAATACCTTTTTAAATAGTTAAACAAAATATTAAATTTAATAACGTAAAATATTACTACAACGAATATATTATTACAACGAAAATCCGCAAATTTCACATCTATCAGTGTTACTCAAAAGTTTTTCTAAATTTCCAAGTGACATAATTAATAGTGAATCATATGCAATAATATTTAACTATTTTATTAATTTTTCTCTATTTTATTCAGATTCATGTATTCTTTATAGTGAAATAAAATATTATTGTTACGTTTAAATGGTACAAACGTAAATTAATTAACTGATTTGGATAATCCTTTGAACATTGTATGTATAGATTAGAACTTCCCGAGTGTTATAATCGACATTGTGGTATAACGCCTTATTATATTAAAACGAGTCGCGAAGCGACGAGTTTCGTCAACGTAGGGGGAGAAGCCCGGCGTAGCCGGGCTGAGGCCCCTAGTTTTCTGTATTTAACAAGTACAAAATATTTTGTCAATGTTAATTCTGCAATTTCACCATCCTTGGAGATGACTGTTGTACATGTTGTTAGAGTGACGTTTAACTAACATAGGTAAATTAATTTATAACTCTATAAGATTGTTACTTTATTGTATGTTATTGTTATAGCACCTGAAGAAGCGAACAATGTTGTTGGTGAAACATTGTGTTGTTTAAAATAAACGCTTCTTGTCCAAAAAGCTGAATGAAATTATTTCCTAATTCTACCGTTAATAGTTTTGTAATATACTTGCAAAATAGTATTTCTTTGCAAATTCAACCAACCTCGTAGCTCTTATAGTTCTCGAGATAGCAATGGTGGCACACTTAGATGGAACACCTGTATACAGGTAGAACTCGATATACGCCGCAGTTTCGTTCCTAGACGCTATTTTGTTTGACTTAGTACTCGTTGACTCGTACTTAGCGTTTTCTTCTGTAGTTTTCTGATAAAATCAAACAATCTTGATTTTATCTGCATTTTTCATAATGATAGTAATAGTCGAGGGCGGTAAATACATTATCCTGCAGACATCGGGACGTTTTCCCCCACTTTCCATTCGTCTAATAACGTCTAACCATCTTCTTCTCAAGGAGATAGAAATTCTAGCCCTTTTAGGTCCATCTTGAGTTAATATTTCCTTTCTCTTCTTCTCAGCCATGGTATTTGTTGTACTGTACCTTTTTGTATATGCGTATGCAAAACCACCTATTTTATAGAAACAAATAAACTAATTTAATTACGAATAACTGAACTAGATATACGCCAGACGTGTAGAAGGATACTTATACCAAGATTATTAAAGTAAAGGTTATTTCGTAACTTGTAGTGGTGGGGGTAAATAGAGAAGCTACGCGTTATCTACATGATAACGGGACGTCAGTCTTTGTTTATCGTACATGTTATATATACGCGAAGTTTGATTTTTGACTATAAATATCAAAATATCATTTAATTTTTTGATTTTCTCCTTGTTTAAATGACTTTTTTCTTTGAAAGGAATGTTTCTTCGTTCTAAATAAATTTTCTTACATTCATTTTTTATGTGAAGTGAAATATTTCAACATTTTAGTTTTAGGGTGTCCCCCCGTAACTACCCTGATATTCATCAAATTGAAAAAATGCATAGAACAAATAAGATTTGTTTTCTTATAAACAATTTTGTATAATTTTTTTTGTTAAGATAGTTCTGTTTATAAATGAAATATTTTAAGTTTTTTAGTACCAGTTTAAACCCAGAAACACCCTGTAAGAAAGAAAATTTTGAGTTATCCTATATTTGATCCTGGTTCTACTCTATTGTACCAAATTTCGTTTAAATACGTCTAGCCGTTTTTAAAAACTGATATAACCTCCAATTTTATTAATTACTATATTATTATAGCAATTTGTTTTTCTATTTTTATTTAAATATTCCTAAAATTATATTTGTATTCGATTTTATTGTTATTTATTAACTATATCATACAAATACCCATCACCTTAAATTTGATATAAATCAGTATAAAATTTCCTTGGGTTTTTATTTATAACACAACCCAACAGACATTTTGGTGCCTGCGAGTTTTTCACTGTCTCTAGTTAATTTTTGGGCACAGAATCCAAAATAGCCTTCAGATTTGGTCTATCAGATCTAGTTTTTGAGATACGCTATATTGGCCTCTTTAACAATAAAATATCTTTTTTCTTAACTTGTGTATTTTTCACGTTATTACTGTTACTATTTGCTCCAACTGCCAGTTACAAACACAAAAGTGACAAAGTAAGGTATTTATTTCACAAAGTAACGGGTGTTTTTTTTAGAGGTATAGAACTTTAAATTGCAATAAAACAACGATGGATTATTCGATTGACATGAATTTTTTTTTATTCGAAAGATAATCTTGTGGCATTACATTAAATCATACCAACAAGACGGCGCAACATGTCACACAGCTCGTGCCACAATCGATTTATTGAAAGACACGTTTGGTGACCGCCTAATTTCACGTTTTGGACCTGTGAATTGGCCTCCAAGATCTTGTGATTTAACACCGCTGGACTACTTTCTGTGGGGCTATGTAAAGTCATTGGTCTATGCGGATAAGCCACAAACGCTTGACCATTTGGAAGACAACATTCGCCGTGTTATTGCCGATATACGGCCACAAATGTTGGAAAAAGTCATCGAAAATTGGACGTCCAGATTGGACTACATCCGAGCCAGCCGTGGCGGTCATATGCCAGAAATCATATTTAAAATGTAATGCCACAAGATTATCTTTCGAATAAAAAAAAATTCATGTCAATCGAATAATCCATCGTTGTTTTATTGCAATTTAAAGTTCTATACCTCTAAAAAAAAACACCCATTAGATAAATATACATTCATCACTTATCACTTAAAAATGTTCTTTTGTACGACTTTCTAGCATGGAGTTTACCAGAACAGTCTTTCTGAAGACTCCAATAGTAGTAGGCTATCATGTGGCTATCTTATCTTCCTTGATATCTATCTTCCATAGTTTAATGTCCTGATGGAATCTTTCCCCCGGTTCTTCACTAAAATCACCTAGGTTTTCTGGTAAGTGGTCATAATACAACCGAGAATATGAAAGTTGGAAAGCATATTTTCCACTAATTCTCTGCTTTATGATTTCCAAGAAAATTTTGTAATACTTGAATAAATGAACACCAAGAATTAGATTCGATCTCGTTCATTGATGCGATTGGATTGGATTGTGGATCTTCAGTAGGTTGCCTTATCTGAGGACCATCAAATATTCTGGCTTTCAGTTTGTCAGAGTTAATCCCAGGAAATTTACGTGTCAAGTAGCGTACACAAAGTCCATCTCGATTTAAAGCCTTCAAAAATTGCTACATAAGCCCAAACTTGATATGCAAGGGTGGAAATATAATTTTCTCTCTTGCAACCAAAGGTTCATTGACAACGTTTTGATTTTCTTGAATAATGACATTTCTTAATGGAAATCACCCAATTTCTGTTAACCCAGTGCTGATGCTTAGCCCCTCCGACCCAAAGACATAAAAAACAAGGATATTTTGTATATCCACTTTGCTGTCCAAGGAAGAAGTATACCGTTTTTAGATAAAAAAACTGAAATAAATTAGTCTGAATCTCAAAAACTAGAGCTGCAACGAAAAAGAGTCGGGTATTTTTGGAATCACCACATCAAAAATAACCAAAATCAGTTCTTACTTTTCCGGCACCAAGATAAAAAAATTATTTTGTTGGGCAGTGTAATTTATTCAGTAGAACTGTCTTGAAATAAATATCTATTATTAATATAGTCAATAAAAATATTTAAAAACGTGCAAAATCTATATTAATTTTGTATGCTAGTCTGAATTACGCATACATGTTACGTATTCCCTCTCACGCTCTGATTGGTCAGAAGTTATCTGACAACCTTTACTTTAATAATCTTGTTCTTATACGCGATGATAATGAAGCGCCGTCCAGTCCAGTTGTCGCGGTACGTTCCCGATCAGATCGGGGAATTCCAGGTGTACGATAGTTATTTCAGCGCAGGCGTAAAAGTGAATCGGCGTATATCGAATCAGCGTATATCGAGCTCTACCTGTTTACAACACACAGTTTTACAATTAAAATTATTTCTACTAATTTTATTTCAGATTGTTAATTTTTTATGAGAAACTTGTAAAAACTGATTAGTTTACCTTGCCTTTAATTTTTCCGAGTAGTTTTTGATCGTATGTGGAGTAAAAATGTGTTACATTTATTATGAAATACGGAATAAAAATTGTCAACATCAGTTAATATTTGAAGTACATAATGTCGAACATTATTTGTTTATATTTTGCGTCAATATTACATTGCCGTCAATTTAAAGAGTAGTTGACATAATTTTATATTGAAGTACTAGAATACGTCAACAATAATAATGACATATTTTTATTTTAAATTTTAAAACTGCGGAATAAAATAAAAATTTTGTTTATTTACAAAAAATAGTGCAAACTCGATCAAATATGAAAATGTTTTCTTATCAACCTAAAAAAAATCGGAGTAACACGCACTGATCTGAACTGAAATTGTACGCTTGAATAGTAGACAATTTTCCAAGAAATTGACTCATATTTTCAGTTTTCAAGCGTGAAGAAATATTCAAACTTACGTGACCACTAAGAAAGTAAAATAGTGGCATAGCGGTATTCTGAAAATTCAGACCGTCTTACATGGAAAATGCTTATACATATTAAATTCTCTTTCCTGAATTTTGCACACATATTAATTTTAAACTGAAAAATGAACAGCTAAAATACAAATTTGCTTACATTTTAATACTAGTTTTTAGCTTACAGGTTGTCCCAACCAAGTGTCACCATTGCTATCTCGTTTATAATTACAGATAGAAATTAGGTTATTGGGCTGAATATTTTTAATGAGAAATATTAAAGAATAGTCAAAAAGAAAATGTATTACTTCGTTTTTGAGTTATTTTGAAAGTTTCTTTTTTTTTTAAATGGAGCTTTCTATATTTTTTGAATATTCCAAAAATTTTGTAAATTTTTTTATAGTAAAACTAGTTGATTTACCTGGCCTTGCACAGGTGATTGTTCAGATGTTTATTTTTAATATTTTATTTATTTTACATCGGCCTATTTCTGAAACGAGGCTAATTGCCGATGCCAGGGGGCGAGCTCGTATACCTGGATAAGAGATGAATGATTGTGAAAATGGGAGTAATGTAAACATATTATTCTCGCCCGAATATCACCAACGGGGAATTGAACTAGCAACTTCACAATTCAGATTGTTTTAACCAGTCAAAACGCGATTTAACGAGCTCGGCCACTCCATTGGCTGATTGATCAGTTTTGATATGTTGTTGTCACAGGGGATTAAATGCCTAAAGCGTACACAAGGGGGGTATTAAGATCCAGCTCCCCCCAAGAACGAAAAATTACAGCGTGAAACAAGTGTACCATGTTAATTCAACTCTCCAACTATTCAAAAGACATTCCTGTCGTCTCTCTGTATTTTTCAGAACTATTTAGCCACGCCAATATAATTAAAAACAAATTAGTATTTTTATTTATTTTTTACATTACTTTCATGTGTAAAGAGTAACTGTGCAAAATTTGGTTTAGACTGGTCTAAGGATATATGAGTGTTTAGGGTTTCTTGGTTATACCTACGAAACCCTAGACACTTCAATCCATTTTTATAAATAAATAAATAAATAAATTTATTGATCAGTTGTGCGTACAAGAAAGATACAAGAAACCCAATCACAGTAAAAGTTTAAATAAGTTTAAGTAATATTACAATAGAATATTACAATTTTCCTACAACTTGCGGTGTTTAGTTTTGCAGGATCTTAAATAGTATTTGTGCAAAATTTGATCATAGTCGGTCAAAGGGCCTAAAAGTGTACAGGGTTTCTTGTTTATACCTATGAAATCCTAAGCTTCTATGCAGAGCCGCAGTAAGGTAAACTTGCGCTAGGGTAAGAACCGTGTTTTGGCGCCCTTGGTAAATAAAAAT
Organism: Liopterus haemorrhoidalis; assembly: GCA_963971575.1. Lineage (NCBI taxonomy): Eukaryota > Metazoa > Arthropoda > Insecta > Coleoptera > Dytiscidae > Liopterus > Liopterus haemorrhoidalis. Next base: position 44,086,716 of record OZ020612.1, on the reverse strand, counting down.
AAGGTTCCTACCTACTAGTAAAAAAGGTCCTCATCTTCGCAATGGCGCCCCTTAACAAGCCCGTCAGCGCCCTTTTCCTTAGTGCGCTAGGGGCCGTCGCCCTCTCCGCCCCCCTTACTGCGGCTCTGCTTCTATGCGCCATTACTTCCACAAAGTCCTAAAGAGCAACTGTGCAAAATTCAACTGTCAAAGGACCTAGGAGTGTTTAGGGTTTCTTTGTTACCTTCCACAAGTTCTTAAAGAGTAATTGTGCAAAATTTGGTCTAGATCAGGGGTTGGCAGACCGGGGCTCTTTGAGGACATTCATGTGGCTCTTTAAATTAATGGTTGGTTTATATACGGAACAAGAATATGGAATGGGAAATAAGAATAGTATACAAGAATAAAAAATATGACACCGTTTATATCGGACATAACATTCGGTCGCTACGCCTGCGTACTTGCGTTGGCCTGTGTTTAATGGTTGTCGTTTGACAGGTTGTTGTGTTTAATATAACCTTTAAAAAAAAATCGTTTTCAGTAATATGGATTTAGAAGATTTTGTAAATATATTTGCTTGTGTTTCACACATTATTTTGTTTTTTCCAACCTTCTGATCGCAGCAGGAAAACATCTGTTGGACAAATTTTATTACGGCCGACATTTTGACCATTGTGCGCATGCTTATCGTCTCTTATTCTTGGAATAAGAATAAAATGTTAAATGTTTTACTTTTCTTATGTTTAAGTTAAATTTCATTCCTACATAAACCGATATACGGCGAAGCCATGTTTTAACATCTTGTGTACTATTCTTATTTCCTATTCCTTATTCTTGTTCCGTATATAAACCAACCATAAGTTGATAACGAATAAAATTTAGAATATATTCAGAAAAAAATTATATTAAAGTCATATATTAAAACAATATTATGGCTCTTTAAAATGTTTTGAGATGCCATAAAGGGTGAATTTGGCTCTTTGGCTTCTAAAGTTTGCCGACCCCTGGTCTAGATCGGTCTGAGAGTCCAGGAGTGTCTAGGATTTCTTTGTTTTATCTACAAAATCCTAGACTCCTCTATGCGCCGTTACTTCCGCAGGATCCTAAAGAACATCTGTGCAAAATTTGGTGCAGATCAGTCAAACAGTCTAGAACTGTATAGCGGACAAAAAAACAATTTTCCTCTTTCGATAATACGCTGCATTAGGTCAGTGTTTCTCAAAGTGTGGTCCGCGGACTTCTGTGGGCCCTGAGACTTTCTCATGGGGTCCACGGGCACGTCACTTAGTACAGTATGTTTCCGTTCTATACAATTTTGGAAAATTTATTAAAAGTTAACAATAGCATAAACTGTGGAATGAGGAACCACGAGCATCGAATTTTCTCTTCCAACCGAGTCACAGACCCTACTTTCTCCACGACCACCAGAAAGAAAAAGCTTTAACAAATAATTATTTTAACAAATATTTTATCTTAACAAATAATTTATATAAAAATTAGTCAATTAATTATACTTATTTTTTTTATTTAATATTTGTTTAATTTTAATTTAATTTGACGCACATCGGCCACTATTTTAGTAATTTTTAGAAAGTTATGTTGCATTTATTTAATGTAAACATTGCATATATTTTAAAGTTACCCTACAAAACCAATGATAACAAGCATGGAATAGATATTCCATAACAAGTGATGGAATAAAATACACGCAAAATCCATAAGAAGATAAGTGCTTTAGAATAACATTTCAACTCTTGTGTTAGAATATTAACTTTCTGTAGTCAAAATTGGTTTTAGAATTGGTAAATTCTATAGAGGTCGTGGAGAAATTTAATTATCATTTTCTTCAAACTAAATTTCTCGAGAAAGATCGTATGTGTACAGGCGTCGTATGTGTATAGGCGTCGTATGTGTGTAGGCGTCGTGTGTGTATAGGCGTCGTATGACGTATAGGCGTCGCCAGTAGAGGTGTTTATATATATATATACGCGATAGGCTAACAATATCTAGTGTGTTCTACATAGCTGAGAATTAATTTTCGAAAGTATATTATTAAATCAAGATTTATTATAATTTTCCTAAGCAGTGGCGGTGCCAGCCCCCCCCCCATTGCTCTGGCCCCCAGTTGACCCCCTCAGAAATGCTTGGAGAGAAATGTGTGCGCAAGTGAGGACCTTTTTTTTTGATGATCATCACTAGCATTTTCAACTGTCTATAAAAAATGATGCCCTCCTTTTTCCTGCAATATTTCCTGCCCCCCCCCTCAAATTTACCCAAATATTTCCTGGCTCCTCCATATTTTAAGAGCTAGCGCCGCCACGGTTCCTAAGCTCAAATTTTTGAAAATATAATGTAATTTCTCAAGAAATAAGAAATAATAAATTATAAAATTTCTCAAGAATTCCTTCGGACTAATCACAATAATATACATCATTTTTTAACATTAATTCCCTTTTTCATTAAAATACTTTACAAGTATTATGCGGAAATATCTTATCTAAATGATAATATTTTTCCAGTTTTTAATTTAATCTAAATCTGGAATGAAAACACAATGCCCAGGGCTACTGTGTTTTTCTCCAAAACGCCTACAATACCAGCGTTTAATTTATTTTTTATTAGAATTTTAAAACGGATTTTAAATACAAAAATAAATACCAGATTATTATATTCATTTCATCATTTGTATGTACTGAATCCAATTATTGACGGAATTACTGATTGAAAATAATTTTTGTAAAAGTTTATGAAATATTGAAAATGTAATGGTAAATTAAATATTTTTCTTTTTTTGAAAAATCCTGGGTTTCAGTATTTCAGAGAATTTATCAAACAATTAGTGTAGTAAATGCGTTCAAAATATTAAAAATATTTCATAATATGAAATATATGTAGTGATTAGTGATACACATTTGTGCTACAATTTTTAGAAATATAGGTTAATTAATAAATAATAAATGAAACATTTTCAGAATCCGATTAATCAAATTATTATTATTTCCTACGGCATAATTCCTAGGTGTTAGTTTCAGGTTGCGACAAGAGCTCTCTGGCATAACCTAGCCACTACTTTTTACGGTGGCCGAGACAGTCGGCTTTACATGCCCTTTGAAACACGCACCATATTCTTAAATTTTAATTTAGAGATACATGTACATATTTAAGGGAATGCTGAATGAGCCTATATTTGTAACGGCCAAGAATGTTTTTGAAATTATTTTGCTCGTACTTACGGATTGATCTCACGATCTCACAATTACAGAGCGAGTGAGTTAACCACTACGCTACTACAACCGCATAGTTAGTCAGATAAATATTGTAAATAGTATGTTGAAAAAAAAAAATCGATGATTTTCGAAATAATTATCAGATGAAAAATTCTTGTTGTATTATTGTGCGGATATCTCGGTGACATATCCGCACAAGAAGAATGCTCTCGAGGAAAATACCCACAAAAAAATGCGCACAGTCATAAATTCTCACACGAAAACTCCTCACACGGAATTATGCTCACACTGAAAATTCCCCATATCGAAAATAATGCACTGTGTTAAATGCTCACTACCCACTTTTTTAAATCCTCACATGGCCAATGCCCACAAAAAATATTTTTGCTATACTTATAGTAAATATATTAAATATAGAGTTTTAGATTTAATATGTACTGCGTTTTTAAAAGTAGAAATATGTAATATTTTTATTTGAATATTTTATTAAAATGGCATTTATATAGCCTGGCATTTTTGGCAGACATTGGTCATGACTAAAAAAATAATAATAATAATAATAATAAATAAACAAATAAATAAACTACCTACTTCTGGTTCCTTAATCTACGTCTTAGGTGTTTTCTTTTGATATCGCACAATGGATTTAAAAAAATTATAATTTATTTCAACGACACAAAAAAAATGATATTTTTCGAAAAAGGAATCTGACCAAAAATTCCTGTTGAACTAGTCCGGTTCTTATCAATGCACATTGTAGAGATTTTTTTCAAATTTTGAGACCTACACGTGTGGGATTTTTTAATTATATCTTGCAAAAATATTTATTTTTACAAAAATAAAATTTGGCACGTTATCAACGCATCGAAAGCAGAGGCGTACTTAACGGGTGTCGCACCTGGCGCCTGCCAGGGGCCCACGGTGGAGAAGGGCCCCGCGCTTTTTATGTGATCTGCGATCACCTAACAACGGAACATGCTCGAAGAAATCAGATATATGAAGATGTAATCGAAAATTTTAAAATATTTTTTGATTTTGATTTACAAAATGAGATTAAAAACAAATATATTGAAAATTTAAAGAATATCTATAATAAAGATATAGATACGAATTGCTTCAGTCAAGAAGTGGAACATTTCTTGTTTTATTTAAAAGATGACAGAAATAATTACAAATATATAACACAAATATATAAAGCTGCCCTCGACTTAATATCCACATTTCCAAACGTGGAAATAATCTTAAAGATATTTCTGACTATACCAATTTCAAATGCTTCAGGAGAAAGATCCTTTTCGGTTTTGAAGCGAATCAAAAATTATCTCCGAAGCACTATGTGCGAAGACCGTTTGTCGAATCTTGCACTTCTGTACGTGGAACAAGTGATGAAAGACATAAATGTTTCAAAAATTATAGACAAATTTGCTGCAGAGAAATGCAGAAGAAAGCATATATAAGTTTTTTTCGTTTAATTCTTATTTATGTTTATTTTTTATTGTACATTGTACAAATATATTATTTTTTCATTTCATTATTTTTTTATGATTTTGTTTTGAATATATATTGTTTCTGCAATTTAATTTGTTAATTTGTTTCGTTTTTTCATACTTTTATGTATATGTATAATATTGAAAAAATATACTTTATAAAATATACATCGAAATAGTAAATTTAACTTTTTTCATACCTACCTAAGTTCATTTCATATTTTCTTATTTAGCACAAATTAATATATTGGAAGAACGGGGAAGGGGCCCCCCATGCGTTTAGGGCCAGGGGCTCCGAGAAGTGTAAGTCCACCTCTGATCGAAAGGTTTTCATTGAAACCTAACTCAATTTAAAAAAAAAAATAGTTAAATACAATTTTTTATAGTTTTCGGGCGATGTATTCTTTTGAAGTCTCAGTATGTTTCCTAAATGCGGCTCAAAGGATATGTACATGCATACCAATTTTCAACTGTCTAGATCAGTGTTTCTCAACCAAAAATGCACCGCGGACCAGTAAAATACATATTTTTCTAACGCGGCCCACTAATAATAATTGTTGGTTCATTTTTTGCAAGAAAACAAATATATTTAATGTTCTACTAAATACATTTATTTTATTTGTAGAAAATCACAGAAAAAAAATAAAATATTAATTATTTACATAAAAAATGTGCATAAAAAATATTAAAAAAACTGCAAAAACCCATATAGAAAATTTCGCAGACCACTAAAAATTTTCTGGGGACCACCTGTTGAGAAACACTGGTCTAGGTGTAGCCGTTTCCCTACAATTTCAACCGTACAAACAGACAGACATATGAGTGACAGTATAAGGGTTTTTTGGTCATACCTACAAAGCCTTACAAGAGTATACCGGTCCAAATAAACTAAACTCAATGACTACGTCTCATCCAGTCCACGTGACTTTCGTATAATGCTGGAGGTCCTGAAACGAAGAACTTACCTTCTCTGCCCTTATTCGTCTCTTAGTCGTTGGGGAGCTATTTTATTATGATTTGAATAAAATAGATTGTTGACTTATATTGTAGATAGAATAACAACTTGTAAGCCCAGTCTTCCCACCTTCAGGTAAACCTCTAGATAACTATCTGGTAGATAAAGTTATGTTAGGCCGGGAACATACAGAAAGCTGGTAAATCAGCGCTGACAATCGGTACCGAAAACAAGCGTACTGGGTTACTGGTTGAGCACACGCTAAACGCTGATATTGCATGTGACACTGACAGATGACATAACCTATATATTTAAGTTTTTATTTATTTTTTCTTATTTATCGTACATTTTTTAATTATATTGGCCTAGCATGGAGCGAACGCTAGTTTTGAAAGTGTATAGCTACTCTTTCGTATATTGGCACAATTATATGTTGAAATTAGTGAAAATGGCGAGTTCTGATTCATCTTTGGATGAGTTCTAACAGAATCACTATATTTAAAAATGGAACCAAAAAGAAAAGGTATCCATGCAAGAAACCAAGAGAGACGTAAATATGGGGAATACCACCACCTTTTTCTTCAATTAAAAGAAAATGATTCAAGATTTATAAATATTTTTTTGTTTCGACGTTGACAACAAGCTTCTTAAATTGCTTAAACGTTTCGGTAAGCGGGTAGCCGACACCGACCGGCGCCGACCAGTATACAGCGTGTACGGTTGTATTTAAAAACATGGACAGATACCGCGGCAGATCAGCGCTTGTTGCCAGTAAAGCCGGTGTCGGCAGGGTACCGGCTTTCTGTATGTTCGCGGCCTTATACTTTCTGTGCTGAATAAATGTCATCCCGTCTTTCAATACAAATTTATCTATCAGATAATTATCTAACGGATAATGAGACTGACGTATTGAATTCACTGATTGGTATTGACATTTAACAGATGAAGTTCCAGATAACCTTATCTGTCAGATAGTTACCTAGAGGTTTACATGAAGAGGCCTTAGAAAGATAATGCTAAAAAATATCTTAAATAAAATAAATATAATTTAATATGTTAAATCAGTGTTTCCCAAGCTTTTTTGGCTCGCGTACCACTTGGTAGTACATCACGCTAAATTGTACCACTTCGTAAAAATGATTGTATTTCGTATTTTTATTTACTTAGTAGAATAATAGTAGATTAGGGTGACCATTCGTCCTGCATTTTAACATTTTGTCCCGCATTTTGGATTTGAGAAGTGAGGACCTTTTTTTTGCTCTTCAATTGGATTTGGGAGGTGAAGACCTTTTTTTTGCTCTTCACTTGGATTTTGGGAGATGAGGACCTTTTTTTTTTGTTCTTCACTTGGATTTGGGAGGTGAGGACCTTTTTTTTGCTCTTCTCTTGGATTTGGGAGATGATGACCCTTTTTTTGCTACGTCCCGCATTGACTTCTTAAGAAAATGGTCACCCTATAGTAGATAGAAATGAAATATGACAAAATAGTAAATTCTACTATTTTGTCATATTTCGTTTACTAATAAATGGTTTTAATAAAAAACCATTTAATATATTTTCTATATTTTTATTATTATAATCATTATGATTATAATCAAATATTTTTATAAAATAAATTTAATGATATCCTTGTGCTTGTTTCGAAGAACATAATTTTTGAAATTAGGTTCAAAAGATGCGATGTATAACCGTAAGTCTACAGCTGCGTTCAATCTGTTTCGATACTTATTTATTTATTTTTTTTTAAATATATGAAGGCTCTTTCTACAAATTCCGTATAGTCCAGTAACCTAGTACATCATTAAAAATGGTCATAATGGTAAGAAACCGAAAAAAGTTCGAAAATTTACTAGTTTTTGAGAAATTCAAAAGTGTTCCGGAGGGCTGCCGAGATCGAAAACTTGGATTTTGCATCTCAGGCATATCCCATACAAGAAAAAATGACGAAACTAACTACCCCCACTTGATGCAACTTTTGCCCCATAATCATGACAAGGTTACTGGACTAGTACTAGTAAACGGTAATAATAATTTAAGAGCTTTCTCAGAAAGTTGTTCATATTCTTTATCGATGTTTAACCAAAAATTAATTAGATTGTGTCGTTTGAATTCTACTTGTAAAGTTCTGTCCCATGATAATTGTATTAAATTTTCTTTATCTTTTAGTGATAATGATGTAGCTTTTTCTAAATTTTCTTCATAGAAGGGGTTTGAAATCCAATTATCATTTGTGTTTTCGGGTTTTGGAAAATACTCCATGAAAGACAATTTTAATCCTGTTAAATGTGCTATTATATTTTCTCGTATATCTTGAGACAGACTAACCTTATTTTCAAACAAAAAAATATGTAGAGTTTCAAATACTTCCGGTTGATTGTTTTCGATACACTGTTTCCAAAAATCTAATTTCTTAATCATACTTTCAATTTTATCATTAACATTAAAGATCGTTATCGAACTGTTCTGAAGTGTCAAATTTAATTTTTTATTTTTTATGTCCGCCATTATTGATTATTTTTCATGTACCACCAACCAGCAACTCGCGTACCACCAGTGGTACGCGTACCACAGGTTGGGAAACACTGTGTTAATAATTATATATTTTGGATTTTTTCTATAATTTGTATGCAAGCTTTAAAAATGATTCAAATAATTCAAAAAATTATTCAAATCTGTGTGTTTTTTTTTTTAATTCGACCGATAAC